>JAPEIX020060908.1:0-18305 GCA_026122405.2 Zoanthus sansibaricus | reverse complement strand
AACGCTGGTACTCATTTACCTACCCCGGAAGGATGGAAAGCTGAGTTGGCTTAGGCAGAAAAGAAGGTCACATAAAGATTCAAATCTCGGCAGAGCCGGGATCGAACCGAGAACCTTGTGGTCGGAAAGCAGGGGTCATACAAACTGTGCCCACCACATCCACCCCTGACCTAGTCATATCAGGTAGAATAGATTGTTTTTTACCTTATTGTTGGAGAGATTCAGTATCTGCAAAGAACACTGCACACTGATAGAATCTACCAAGGATATCACACTGCTATCGGTTAGACGATTCACTGACAACTTCAGCTCTTCTAGTCCCAGTCCGTTTCCTACTGAAACCAAAAGAGGTCGCACATCTTTATCATTGAGGCCACAGCCTGATAGCGACAGTGAAGACAAAGAACAATGCTTTGTGGGTATAAAGAGTTCCGAAAGGCCCAACATGCTTTGCAAGGCGTCACTGCCAGAGAGTTTAACACCGTCCAAGTTTAGCGACTTGGAAACTTGGGAACTGACTTCGTTGTTTTTCAATACAAAATCACGCAGCTGTCCAACTTGACTTGGTGAAATTTTGGATTTGCGAAGACTCAGACAAGTTAATGTTGCTAAATGCCCTTTGTTTGAAATCAACGCTGGAAGGTCCTCTGCATTGTTTAGAGCGAAATCAAGTGAGCAAAGTGGAAAACCATCATCTGTACCTTAAAGGAAAAATAATTAATGTAACTTAGAATTTACTTTCTTTTTCGTTTGAAATAATTTAATAAAATGATTAACAAATTCGCTTTACAGTGTTTACTTCTTCTGCGTTGCAAGCTGCTATTGGGGACTTTACGCAACGACGATGCGAACGCCAACAATGATGCGAATGCCAACGACGATGCGAAAGCCAACAACGACGCAATCGCCAACAATGATGCGAACGCCAACGAAGATGCGAACGCCAACAATGATGCGAATGCCAACGACGATGCGAACGCCAACGATGATGGCCTCTTTGTGCGAGTTATTAGGGTTTTATTTTCTCTGCCTTGAATTTTGTGTGCAGAAAACGATGGAATGTTTTCCACGAAAATAAACATATACTGTGAACAGTATTGTTACATTACGTCCTTGTAGTCCCGAGGACTCTAGGAAAGGTCTTTTCAGGTTCTACAGCTAATTTCAGCGATATCTTCGTGCTCCGATGTATTTTAACGTGCAGTTATCGTATTTACAATATATTTTTTGTCGTCGTCATCGCCCTTGCCGTATTCATTGCTTAAAGTCCCTATCATTGCTAATGTTACTGCTAGTTCCATTACTATTACCACCGTGACTATTAGTGTTTCCAATGCTGTTTTAATAATATTAATAAACGATTTTTTTAATATAGCGCTTACACTTAAAGATCTAAGCGCTTTACAAATAAATACAGCTTTTTTAACAGTTGAGGTTCTTAGATAATCCGCAACAGCAGATCACATATATTAACAACCGTAAATGCCCTCAGTGCAGAAGATAGACTGCAGCACTGGGATCACTGCCCTGATGCTCTTTTCGACAAATGCGTGGCTTCTTTTAAGTTGATAGAGGATCGGAAGACTGGACCTACGGTTTAACGTCCTTATCCGAGAAGACGCGAAGGTCTAACCATTTGCAGATGTTAGAGCACAGGCAAAACTTTCTCCCCAATTATTCTAAGACTCTGAGTGAAAATCTAACCATTTGCAGATATTAGAACAAAGGCAGCACCTTCTCCTCAATTAATTGAAGACCCTGATTCTTGGTACAGCTGGGAATCGAACCCGAGCCTCCCGCACGATAGACTGGCATCTTACCAACTAGGCTAACCAGCCGGCAGTGTTAATTTCAGCTATGAGGTTACCTGGTTTGATCATCATCTTTGTGAAGTTTTTAAGTACTGCAGCAGTCAACATTTCATTAGCAGACACATCAAGTTCGTTAAGGTTTACCAGGCGTCCAGCGAGGTTGTCGGCCAAACTCTCCACAGCGCTATCTGTGAGGGAGCATCCTGATATATTCAGAACTTTCATCTTTGACACAACATTTGGTAAGATGGCTCCAGAATCTATGCGTAAAAACAAAATAAAATCTTTTAAGAAATTCTTAAGGTATAGGGCAAAAAATAAATAAAAAGAAATTTTTACTCCAATTTTCTCAGTATATTTACCAGTTTCCAAGAATTCTGGCAAAATTTACTACCATTTTATATCCCCCAAATTTAACTCTAAAACTTAAATCGCTTCTTCATTTTTTTTTAATTTACCATTGTCTAAACGTATTCTACCGAACTATTTACTTTTTTCCTAAATTTCTTTCTTAAAATGATAAAACGGTTTTCAAGAAATCTTCTTTCATTCTTTTTTCCTTTTTAATATATCGCTTCCTGAACTTTTTCAAGCTACTTTATTATTGCTCTCTAGAAAGGGACTCAACATTTCATCACCGATTTCGAATTCTTCAAATAGTTTCCTGAATATTTCCTGAAATTCCTCTCTAAAATTGTTTCCCTAAAGTTTTCCCAATAACTCCAACTACATTAAACATTCCTCTTTCCAAGAATTGTAAACTGGTCATGATTTCTCCGACGGCACACTACTTACGGTGATGATCACAAAAATATCAGCCTTGAGTTGTATAAATTGCAGTTGCTCTGATGAAGGACTAACAATATAAACATCAGCTTCTTACACTACTTACGGTGATGATCATAAACATTTCAACCTTGAGTTGTCTAGATTACAGTTGCTCTGATGAAGGAATAACACTCTAAACGTCAGCTTCTTACACTACTTACGGTGATTATTATAAACGTTTCAACCTTGAGTTGTCTAAATTACATTTACATAAAACGCTCGAAACGTGAGCCGTGGGGTGAGCTGCTATTTCTGCTATACTTACAGTGATGAACATAAAGTTTTCAACCTTTCCTGTTCTCAAAGCAGTGCAATTGCTTAGAGTAGTCATTAGAAGTTATGTTAAAGGAGCACCAACTGAGACGACTTTAAAAGCCTGCCAAAACTAAAATCAATAAAAGTGGAAAAAATATTCAGTTCTTCATATATTACACTAGAAAATTTACTCTTCCAAAACCTTTACTAGGTACATTTTCTCTGTCTACTTCAGACATCAGTTGTCTGAACTAGTCAATGTATCAATTTGCCGATGCATTTTTCGCAAGTGACCGCTAATCTGGTATCCAGTGAGAATTGCTACGGAAGTTCGAGTAATGTGATAAACAGAACTTAAAGTATTTGGTTTGCTGCCGAATTAAAAAAGTGCGCTTGACGTTTAGGTCGGAACCGCGACCCTCAACCAATCACGAAGCACTTCCTCCGGTACGCACAGAAAGGCCCATATTTTGTGCGTCATTTTCAACAATTTAGCCGCGATGCGCAAAAGGCAATCAGCGCATCATGGCGAAGAGTCTTACTTTGTATAAGAAGAGAACAATTTCAAAGCTGATTGTAAGACTTTTTATGGGTAAGAAACCACGTTTTTTGAAATAAAAAAAAATCCTTCTGCGTAGTGAATTTTCAGTGACCGATTTTAAAATTACATTTTTTCAGCAAAGGTCATTTTTAAAATTGTGTTTATATTATGAAAATTTTGAGACTTTTCCTTCTGACTCCTTAACATAGATAGCCCGTATCCATAATGCAGTGCCGGTTAATACACGCTTTTTTTGTTTATAAGAACAACTTTATAAGAACAATGAGGCTCAGGCCCGATAGGCTTCTACAGATTGTGCTGCGAAAATGCTGAAATGTTGCTCTAGAAATACATGAAAGTTGCCCAAAAATTGCTCGAAATTTGAAAAAGTTGCTCCTGTAATGTCAAAAGGTGCTCACAAAAGATGGAGCGTAAAGTAAAAGATGGCGCCTTTGACAACAAGCCGAAGAAGAGCTGCGACGATAACGGCGTTACAAACGATTTGTAAGCTACATAATGACAGTAGTAAACGTAAAAGATGCTGGGTAAAGTCGTGGAAGAGTCGAGATGAAGGGATGCTTAAGGAATTGCTTGAAAATCTTGTCAACTGACATCAAAATAGTTACCACATTTTATGTGACGTTCGTCCACACGGACAATTTTCAGTATGTGACACTTTTTATTTACCACATAAAAGCTAGCATGCCAGCATTCAAACAAATGCAGTTGTCACATAAAAATTGCTCAGTTTTGCTCATCTACACGGGCAAATAAAAATTGCCACATAAAAATTTCCACCTAAAAACCTTGTAACCTCGTGTAGACGGGGCTTAAGTGCATGTTTTGGTTGACTACCTTGGAAGTTGGATTTACAATGAAAAAAACAATATATACATATTGTGTTGTGGTTATTTTATTATTATCACTTGATATATTTTTTGTTGAATTCATTAAAATTTAATTGAACCTCAGAATTGCAGTGATTATCATCATATTGATTGTGTACCGACCACAAGATAATTTAAGCTTATGCAGTGCATTATGTCATAGCTAATGATTTAATAAACATTATATAAAGAAAATCGCTGCTGTTGCAGGTCTTACTATTGCAGAACTTCAGAAAAAAATGGCTGGTCTTAGGACGTACTATTCAAAAGAATTTGGTAAGGAGAAGGCATCTATGGTCAGTGGCACTACAACCAAAAACATATATGTTTCCAAGTGGCCTTTTTTCACAAGCCTTAGCTTTCTAAGAGACAACATAACGCCAAGAAAGACCACCAGTACCATGGTTCTTGAAAATGAAGAGCCGAATACTTCAAAAGCCTGCAGTCCCTCATCAGATGAAAACATGAATTCTGTATTTTCAAACAACCCACCTGCATCTCAGAAAAGCAAGAGGAAACTCCAGATGAAACTAGAAGATGAGCTGTTATCTACTTGTATTGAGGAACTGAAAAAACCCAAAATTGAAGAAAAACCTGATGCTGATGCTAGTTTTGGAAAGTACATTGTGGACCAACTACGCAAGGTACCAGATGGCATGCAAAAGGAGTTGCTAAAGCTTGACATACAGAAGCTTGTGATTAATGCTTTTATCCCCACTCAAGAATCTGTTAGAAGACAACCTTTCTCCACTATTAATTTTGAAGATTTCCAGTAAAAGTGTCAAGTAAAAGTTTATACAATTAAAGATAATGTATAAACATTGGTCTTTGGCAGAGAACATTCAGTAAAACATGTGAAACACTAAATATTGATTTGAGAAAAATTTATTGTTACTAATTGAACAACAGAAATAACATAATGAGATATACGAATTTGACTGAGGATAGCAATAAGCATTTATATGTCTTTCAAGTTGAGAATATACAATTTCTACACATGTATGCCATTAATTTGTACTATAATATAAATACTAATTGCCCCCTTCAGTCAAACTTCAGTGTCTCATTAATTCAGCTGAAGTGATGTAACGGTATATTGAAAGTGGAGAATAGAGCGGAATCACATGAACTGTGAAATAAAATCAATTAGTTACTAACTATTAGTCAGTATTTAGAAACAAAATAGTTGATATCACTGAACCAGAACAGTTCTTAGCTTTTGTATAAAACAAAAGAAATACTCAAGAGAGCTCAAAATACAAAAGAATAATTTTATTCTGGTTGAGTGATAAGAACTATTAGTCAATAAATAGTTAGTAAATATTTTGCTTTTATTTCACAGCTCATGTGATTCCGCTCTAGGTTAAGTCAGTAGACTTTATTAAAACACTTAATTGATTTTGTTATTTCTAGACAACTACCATTTCTCATCACAGTAATATGAAAATCAGAGTCTGTTTCAATGCTTTTACTGAACGCACTCTTAAATTTTTTGCTTTTACAAAAAATTGTGATATATATATATATTTAATTAAATATACAAATAAGATATTTGAATGAATTGTACATCTTTGTACCAAAACTTTAATTTCATTGGTTCGTTATATACATTTCATTTATTAGAAGAAAAATTTGTTTCCACACTTTTTGATTCCCGTATAATATTGAAGATTATTTATTAAATTGAAAAAGTAAATTGATTCAATGATCATTGTTGATTTAAGTTCAATTAATAGTAGTTAAAAGACGAAAGGAAACAATTAAACAACAACAAGCGTTTAATTCGCCATCTTGTATGTACATACTAGAGTGCAAACCATATATCCTTGACATAGTACTAACTATTTTGTACAAAATAGTGCTAGTTGAACAATAGAAAACAATATAATTTGCATAAAATAGCACAATTTAGGATTAGTACTTTTTCATGGATATATTGTTTGCACTCTACATGAGGCACATACTATGTATGCAGGATTATGAATGCATAATTAATTACATTATCAATCATAAAAATCATTTACATTCAGTTAAAATGATATTTGGATTACTCATGCATCATGTTAATTGGTTGGATTTGTCATACATTCATCATTATGTAAATCATAATTCATGATATAAGTATATTTACACCCTTTAAGTAAGTACAATAGCTGTGTGCATCTGAAATTATTAATGATATTATTGAATGCAAGCACAGTTCCTTTTTAATTGATTTATTTACATATTTTTACTTTTGTTTTTGAAAAATGGACCATTCATTTTTAGAAAGTATTCCAATTCTAACTAGCACCCTACATGTAATGCAGGAAGGCATTTACAAACAAGCCAATTTGCTGTTTAAGACTTGTATTCAGTGCATGTACATGCGATTTTATCCCGAATCTTTTGTTTAAAGCTTCTTTTGTCCTGGTTAAAGAAAAGATTCGGGATAAAATCACATGCACACTGTGATTTGGCTTATATAAATAGGAATCAAAATTGTTTGGATTGTGACATTGCTACAGATAATATCCATACCTTCCCATGGAAGATTTAGCATTTTCAGAAGGGTAGGGTTTAATTGGATCAGACAAAAATTTTCTTATCTTGATATGACAAAAAAAAATTGAAATTCCAGGGGTATTATTGGGCTAATAAAGAAAACATTTCACTGCAGGGGGATATACAGAAATCTCTTGGGGGGTAAAAATCCACTCAATCCACATCCCTTGTATCTGCCCTTTCATTGATTGGGGAGATGAAGATATTTTCTTGAACAACAAATTCCTGCAACATAGACTAAAGAATTAAACAAGAACATTCCATTGCCATGGAATCTGCCCAGGGCCATTAACATATTGGCATAGTGCCATCCTGACATCTTCAGCCTTTGCAGACTGTCTGCCCTTCTTGAAGTTGGGCAGGGGCTCAAATGGTGACACTTTAACTTCCTGGCGCCACAGACCTTCTTCTACCATGCCACCCTGTTCAACATCCATAGTTCCAGGAGGAGTGTACCTGTTTGGTACTCTAGACCGTAAAAGATTATGTAGTGATACAGCAGCCAGGACCACATCTACTACCTTTTCAGGAGCAAGGCATATTGTTGTCAAGAAAACTCTGAATCTGCTTGCAAGGATTCCAAATGCATTCTCACTCACTCTTCTTGCCCTTGACAATCTGTAGTTGAAAACCCTTTGCTCGTCTGATAGATTCTTCTGAGGAAAGGGCTTCATCATGAATGGCTCTAGGGAAAACGCATCATCACCAGCAAAAAAGAAGGGGATTTGTGATTCGCTGTCTGTATATAGAGGTTCTTGAGACTGTGGTAATTTATTGGGTGATGGCAAACCAAGTGTACCTTAAGTGAATAAAAATATCATGACCATATAACTTTGTGTCTTTTGATAATTTATTATTGTGTTGTTAAGTCCTTAGTTGTGCATTCTATGAACACTTAACCATTTATATAACTTTACAAGTACTTTTAAAGGTGACCTAAGAAAATCAAAAAAATGACACTCGATCATTAACAGATCAAATTTAATCTGATTGGCAAACTTTCTGGTATATTGCAGTTGTACAATCTTTTTTAGCAGTACAGATTTAAAAATGGTAAGTTTGTAAATAGTATATTACCTCATAGTTAGAGGTTATGTCTGACTGATAGCTGCGGCTACTTTGTCATTGGTAGTTCATATTTCAGTGTGGCCTTGTCACATGCTGTCTATAGTATTGTATATCAGTGAGGATTTGCTGTCTAGCCGTGGTTATACTGTTCCAGTATTTTCCCTCCCTCCCCACCAGTATATGGTGGGCGAAGAAATTAAGAGCAATTAAATTAGTATTGGTTGTGTCGTGGAGTTCCAGAAAATATGTATAGCCCCACAAATGGATTTGAAATTTCCAAGGGGTGGGGGGGGGATCAAATCAAGCTAAATTTCCTTATTGTATTATAAAAAAAATCTGAAATTTCCAGGGATATGGGGGTGGGGGGGGGATGTAAAAAAATCCTTCCATAGGGTATTTTTATTCACATTTGTAGTTTGTATGTGTATAATGTTCGTTGTTTGCATTAAACATATCTTCTGGCCAACTAAAGAGTTGAGTATTGCTGTTTTGTATGTAGAGTATATTTTGGTATTATTATTGACACAGTGTGGTTGGGGGAGCTTTGAATACAAGAAAATAATTACAAATCCCAAATAGGTGCCAGATAAACCGTTTTTATCAATAATTTTCACATGGGTATACTACTTAACATATACTTACCTCTCACCAAAGACTTCCAAAGATCAGTATTCCTCAAAACACCACCATCACTAATTCGTCCCTGGCAGCCGACATCTGCAAATATAAACTTGTAGTCGGCGTCCACAATCGCCATAAGAACAATACTAAAATAGCCCTTGTAATTAAAAAACTCAGACCCACTGTGCTTAGGATGTAATATTTTCACATGTTTCCCATCAACAGCACCGATACAATTGGGTAGCTGCCAACGGTGGGTGAATGCCCTTGAGATCTCAAGCCATTCGTTTGGTGTCTTGGGACATTTGAGGTAATCATCTTTAAGAACTGAGAAGATGACCCGGCAAACTTCAGGAATTATGACTGAAAGAGACGAAACACTGATCCTGAACTGATATTGAAGGCTAGAAAACGTTTCCCCTGTAGCCATAAACCGTAATGTCACGGCGAGACGCTCCTCTGCCGGAATGGGCTCCCTCATGTTCGTGGTTTTTTTTTCGACGAATGGTTTTACTTTAGCTAGGAGTTCCTAACAAAGTAAAATTAATTTCCATTATCATAATGAGCTTTAAGATTAAAAAATATGAAAAAACGACCTCGAAAATTGTGACGAATTTCAAAACGATAAGCACCTCAAATGTTGCTGTATCAATTCGTAGATATCGTCGGTAGTGTTCCGGATCTTCTAGCCTCAACTCTTCCAACAGCTCCCTAAAAACACCTTTCTCTTGTCTCCGCCTCAACCACTGCTTCTCTCGAATCGATCTTCTTCTTATTTTTCTTTTCCGTTTTTGTTTTAACAGTCTTGCAACAATTACCATGATAGTTGCAACATTTCTGTCCGCCATCTTGTTTGTTGATCTCCCCAGTCTCAAAATCGGCAAACCGAGCAGATTGCTTGCAACTTTTTTGTGTCGCAAGTGGAAAGTTGCGTGCGTCTAGATAACGGCTACAACACGTTCTAAAACTCTCACGTAAGCAAGTTGCAGGGAAGTTGTAAGCAAAAATTGCATCGTCTAGATCGGTCTTAAGGTTTCTTTGATTTCTTCTTGATTAAAGAGCGTTGAGTAATGTTTCTAAATTGGCTTCAATCTCCGGGCGTGTTCCATGCTCACGTACGAGTTCGCCCCATATAAGGTAATCTGGATTCTGGAATCCGGGAAACATTTGCTTGTGGAATCCAGAATCCAGGTCTACAAATCCCGAATCCCAGAAACCAATGTTTTGGAATCCAGAATTTCCTGAGGTAGAATTTTGGATCCGGTACCAGGGATCCAGATCAGTCCACATCATGGAAACAGGCACCCCAAACTGTTACGGATTATATTATATGGGACGAGTGAGTTCAGAATAAAGACACTTCCATTTATCATTTCAAATAATCCCAAACTAAATTCAATATCGCTTCTATATTATTTGTTACGATTACTTTTGCTGTACAGCTGCAACAAACTATTACGATGTATACCTAACGTCACTACTAACACCACTGAAGTAAAACTTATGGTTATGCCACTATAATCTTTGAGCTGCTTATGAAACAACCGAAGAATCGTGTTCATCAATGGATCCATTTAGTAAACTGACTTCTGCTTCAGGAACATCTGTTGGTATATCCACCACAACGTCACCATTTTCTCGAGCAATGTGTTCAGATGACTTCTTTAATAAAGGCTTTGACTGTGCTTCTGCTTCTGAATCGGACCCAGATTCTGATTCATTTATGGCCAATTCTGACCGCGACAACGCTACCTGAATGGCAGGAATCTGGTCACTAATGAGATTGGGGTCATCGCCATCCAACGGCAGTTTGGGTGTCTGGGGCTCCTCAACTTCAACAATTGTGCCAACATCTTTTCGCGAATCCATTCTGAACCACAAACCTTCATCTTCTGCCTTCCTGCTTTTCTTTTTATGGTGCCTGTGATGATGGTGTCGATGTTTGGAGCGAGGTTTCTTCTCACTGCTTTTCTGATCATCTTTTACCATTGATTTCCAAAGAGAGGTTTTACACATTTCATGCGTGATATTGATGGGGATTTCCTGCACCGGTTTTTTCTCGTTAGTTCCGTCTGGGACATCACCATTCAAGTGACTTTTTGCTTCACCATCTATTTCATCAATTTCTTTGTCCAGTTCCTTAAAGAAGAAGATTTAACAGTCAAATATTGTATTAAACGAGTTATAATTTCATCAACATGTTATAAATGTAAGAATGAGTAACAACAATCGATTCTAGTGTTACAGAAAAGCTAAATAAGAATCATTTATGGACAGTCTATTTTGGAAGTTTGTCAAAATAATTTTTCAAAACTTTGACTGAGTTGCACCAATCCTTTCTACTCACAAAAACAAACAAAATGAATGGTCACTTTACAAGGTTTCATCAACTACTTCAAAAGCTTGAATGAATAACACCAATCATTTCTACTCTTCAAGTAAACAATATAAATAGGCATTTTGTAGGGTTTCATCAACTGATTCAACAGTTAGAACGAACAACATTAACTTTTTCTACTCTTCATTTGAAGCAAAATGAACGATCACTTTATAGGGTTTCTTTAATTGATCCAACACTTAAAACTAATAAGTAAACACCAATCATTTCTACTCATCAACACCGACAACATGTTTCATCAACTAGTTCAGCTTTTTACATCTTTTTAAATGTCATTTCCCAAACAGTTTTCTAAAATTAATGTTGAAAAAATTACCTGCATTGATCTAGCTTCCTCCTTTCTTAGCTCTTCTTCGTCTATTTTCTTCTTTTTAATTGTTTCTGGCATCAAATCATCCAATACTTCAAGTTCGTGTTTCGTGAATATATGCTCCATGAGCTTACGAACTGCCACCAGCATTAATACCTAGAATCACAACACAATGATAACAATAATGAAGATAACAAACATGATGATGATGATGATGATGATGATGATGACAACAATAATGATGATGATGATACAAATGATGATGATGATGATGATGATGATGATACAGATGATGATGATACAGATGATGATGATGATGATGATGATGATGATACAGATGATGATGACAACAATAATGATGATAACGATGATGGATAATCCCAAACAATATTGCATTGCGATAATGGATGATGATGATTGGTAATGTTTATAAACATGATGGTAGTGATGAATGATAAGTATTAATCATGGAGTATAAGAATTATTAATAACTGGGCTTTGCTAATGGTGATAAAAATGGATGAGAATCATGGAAGACTATGAAGATGGCTATGGATGACAATAATGGATGATAATAATGGATGATAATCATGGATAGTAATCAAGGATGATAATAATGGATGATAAAGCTGGACATGATTCGCACTGGTACTTTCGCTAAAAGGTCGAAACAAAATGGAAATTATCAATCTCAAAGAAACATTGAGCTAAGTCAATTATAGCAGTTAGAAAGGCCTTTTCGCTAGCCGTTTTTTAATGTTTCTATATACCGAAGTTCAGTATGGTGTATATTGCGCCAATGTAATCAAGAAAACTTCAAACAAGGCCCAGAAAAAGAAAATTTCCAACCAAAGATTATTTCTTACCTTGCTGTATTGTTTTCAGCAAATTTCAATTTTATTTTGATTTCGATCAAGCTTGACTAACGATGTTCTGTTTGCAGTTTTCGTGTCTGAAATCCTCAAACGTGATTGATTAGAAGACAATAAACATTCCTGGCATATTTTAGCTGTTCACGGTTTTCCCAGTCACACTATAAGTCTCAAGCTCTTATGAAACAAATTAATATTGATATTCTTAACATCTAAACTCAGGAAAATTTGAAATATGTTCACAAAGTTAATTATGACTCTCATACAGAAACATGCTTTAAAAGTATGTTTTAATACCATTTTTCTGTTGAATGCCTATAATACAAATTGCATAATTTATTCTTGAAACTATAATCTAAGTTACAAACTTTTTACAAAATAAACATTTTAACAAATCCAATTTTTACAAGGAACAAAATAATAGGTCATTTAATAGCCTTTTGAGAACCTGTTAAAAATTAGAAATGATGTAGGTTTATTTGAAACTAGCCATAATAGAATATGGATTCTGTTATTGATAAAACAAATTTTAAAATCAATCATTAGTAAATTGCTAAAACAAGATACAAATACAGCCTTGGTTATCGTTTTCAGAACAATTGTGAGGAGCTTTTACTAATGGTTCTAACATAAGTATGGGCCACAGTATTAGGTATCCATGATAAATTAACGCCATTAAAAATGTACTTTTTACTTAGTTCTTTGCTAACTACAACTCTCTACCAATTATTATGTTCCTCAGGATTTCAAATAACATTTGAAAGGTCACTTTATACACATATACAAGAGGAAATAAATGGGTACTTTTCTTATATCAATAAGCATGGCCTGATGGCAATGAATGCTCCAAGTACTAAATAGAAATTAAAAAGGAAATTATCAGCTTTCTGTAAAGGACAGAAAAATCATTCTCTGAAAAACAAAGAGCATGTGCATTATGTTTTCAATGAAAACAATGTTGTGATGCATTTGACACAAATTAAGGGCTACAATGTTACTCCTGAAAAAATATGGTAAACGTACAAATGGTTTCCACAAAGAACCCAAGTCATGCATGGAAGATTACAAAAAAGACCAACAAACTGTCACCAACTATTAGGAAACGGTTGCTACTTGCATCGAGGTATTTCATTTATGAGAAACATCTCAAATACTTAGAGCAGCCCGGCATTATATGGTACATGGACAAGCATACAGGATTTAGAATGGTAGCTCAACCGATGAGAAGATGGAGTTTTTAGCTGTCTAAAATCTTTAAAAAATTTCATATTTCGTTTTAAGATTCATTGCTCTGAATATAATATTCGATTCATTCTTTAACTGCATATGCCATTCCATGTGATTTATAAGTTATCTTAACGTCTATGATCTGGGACATATATCGATTACCCTTAACCACTACTTGACAAAGCACTAACACGACATGAGAACTCTAACGCCAACCATACGGCTTCACTCATAATAATTTTCTTTTGGACAAGAGGCAAGCAAATCTTTGAAGATTTATGAGTGTACAGATCTAAACAAACAGTGCAGATCAAATACAATATTTGTTGTTGTACTTCCAAAAATTATTGAGAGAACGAATAAAATACATTTGAACTCAAAGAAATCACTTCATTTCCTAAATTAAAGACGGTATTTAAAGCTAGAACAAAAATTTGGCTGCCAATACTTCTATTATGCAAATCTGTAACCTCAATTGAAAAACATCTGCCTTTTTCAATGTGAGCAAGCGACGAGCGACGTTCATTTGATTCGATGCTGCAAACGATTTCTTTATCACAGCACTGCAATACTTCCACAGGCACAAAAAAATGTTCATAACCAACCACATTTGGTAGTCTGGAAACACTAAATATTTTATCAAAATTAGTTACATATTTGTAACTTTCAGTAGTGAATTATTAGCGTTAATTTTCCGGCCTATAGCTAAATTTCCCGTTGTGGGAAGGTAGCAGTTGTAGTTGTTTATCTCTCTCACAAGTTTTTCAATTACATCTTCAACACACAATACCTTTTAATGAAATTCCGCAAAACGAAAAAATTGCAGCTTAATAATTATTGCCTGGCGTTATAATCTTTAAGATGTATACAAGCAAGCAAGAGATGAGAAAGTCGATGTATGATCACAGAAACGGACGTTGGCAGAAGATCTAGCGACCAAAGATGTACTTTCATGCTTGTTGGCGCACGATAGATTTGGTTAAATTTCCATAACAAAATGACGAAGAAATAACAAAAGCCATATCTAATACACAACACACTAAGAGGTGATGAGCGAAGCGCCAGGTGATTTGAGATAGATTCGAGATTCTCCAGTTCGCCTGAATTTGACGCTTTACTGCAAAGGTCCTGCTATAAAATACACTCAATACCAAATAATTCATTACCAGGAATAACTCGACATGGCTTCAATAAAAAACATTTTCCGTAGGACAGCATAAAAACTAGATGATATAATATATTTTCCAAGCTTTTTAATAACCGAACTCATGAAAATTTAATTGTTAGTAACTGTACGTAGCCGGCCATCTCGGGTAGCAGCTATACTTTGAATGTTCGAGTTTCGGCTTTCCAACGCAGTCAATTATCGAATCAAAGCGCTTCAAAAAGTGTTTACAGACAACCAAGCGACAAAGTTTCAAATTCCATATTTCCTCCAAACACAAACACCAAAAACAGCGAGCAGAAATCTATTCTAAGCAAACAGCACTACAACCATTTCGAAAATGCGAGATGTCCCAACTACACTTTGTGTACGTACATTACAACTAGAACATCGAAGTTTGATAGGTGTTCAAAGTGCTGAACAGTGATCAAATGTCAAGTTGATTTGTATATCCCCCCAGCTATAACCTTAATCGCCACTGTCCCAAGCCCTCAAACACTATAACACTAAAGTGGAAAAGAACAGCACTTATTAACTAAAAATGGTACACATACCTTTGTTTGCAACCCAAGAGCTGGCAACGAAGTCCGTCGGGCTCGGCTGTTAAGAGAACTAGACGAAGAAACAGACGAAGTTCTCCTTCGTCTAATCATAGGCGTTTTGCATTCAATTTCAGTTGGTGTTTGCGCAACGCATTCTTGAATATGTCTTGAAAGCACAACGCCAGAAAACGCCGAAATATACGCGAGATATGGACGCAAACTTGCTGGAACAGGCTGTAGTGTTAACCAGCATGAAATTCTGGAAATCCACATCAGAAGTAAGACTAGACTGCAAGGAACGAGTTTAAACTTGGAGAAAATCACAGCTCCTGATGCTACCAACAACACAGAGAACAGACTTGTAGTCCGTAAAAAATCCGATGCGTCTAAAAGCGACTGTGTACAGACTTCTCCCACGACGCAAATGGGAAATACAGAAAATGACACTTCCATCTCGCAATACTTTTGAACGAGCAGTTCGACCCAAAAGAAAACGCAGACGAGGCACATCACTGGAAGTAAAACTATAATAATTCGTTGCGTTAGTGCACATAAGACATGCATTACAGTTTCTGGAATGGAGGCAAATATCAACCATAACACACACAACAAGATAAAACCACTGCCAGATTCGATAGGTCCGACCCGCAATTTGCCATTAAAGAAAGTCCAAGAGCCATATTGCGGCTTGTCAAGCGCTTGAACGGTCGTCGTAATGTAGCCATTATAAGGCTCCTTTTCCTTTTCTCTTATGATTGGGTCTTTCCAAAGCAGACGGTCACCCGGAGGAGCCATCCTAAAGTCTTTCTTTCACAAAAATAGCCCAACTTCTCCACTGCAAGAGACCTTGCATCTCCTTTTCATTGCACCAAATTCGCCAAATTTCGATCATTGAGAAAGCCGAATTTCTGCCCCAACGGGCGCGTGGAACCCTGGGAGTTATGCGACAACCAATCACAATACAGTATTTTTATCGTGTTTTGTTGATCATTTGAGGGTTGACGTCATCAGCTGTCATAAGAAAAGCCTTTTCACACAATCTCTTTAGGGACAAGTGTGGCTTTTTGATTTTTAAAATTTCCACATAATCTCAAGCTCTGGTGTCCTTGAAGTTGACAAATTAAGAGAGAACAAAACCATTTCGAAATCTGTTGCATTGTTTTTACCGCGAAAGCTTGTTAAAAATAATGCACATCTTTTCAAAATATAACATAGATGAGTTGTTTATCCTTTCTTTTTTTCAAATCTGCATGTGTACCGTAGAATAAACCATGAACTGCAATAATAGCCCTGGTGATCTGTAATTAAGTGTTCACAGCGGTAATCGAAGCCAAGATCATCGATTTTTAGCAAAAAAAATTATTTCTGCTATCTGCAAAAGTAAACTAGCTATTTTGTAATGTTTTGTGATCAATTTTTCAGTTTTCAAAGCAGAGTGTGCACCCTCAGTCAAATGACAAATATGCCACTAAGCAATAGAGAGCAGAACTTACATTAAAGTTAAATTGAATTCGTTTATCGATGCTTGTTCCCCTTCCGACTTTGTTTTGGTCAAAAAATTTCTTTCAATAATCAACCAATCACACTTATAGATCGAGAAAAAAACATCACCCGAAATAGATAACATCTACTTGTTAAATTTACCTTGGAATGACCGAAAGACATCGCCTTTCTAGTTTGAGAAAATAAATCTGCTTAATTGATTCGAGGACACTTATGTAATTGCTTAAAGTTAAAATCAATGTCCAATACCCGTACCAACGTGACAAAAACAACCATCACTTAAAACGCTTTCAGAAATTCTGATAAGAGAGTGTTTCGACGTTAAAAAATTATCTACACTGTTACTGTTAGAAAAACGATTCTGCTTTGCGTTTCACCGCAACATTTTGCTGAGAAATCAATTTATGCTCAGTGGAGATAAAACTTTAAAGATATGCGCTGGAAGTAAGATTTGATGATGGGATATCTTTTGTTTTCAGCTAAACATCTTCTTCCTGTGTATATAATTATTTGCAGAAATTACATGTCTGCATTGGACAATTGTTTTAGTGACGAAGATCATGATCAATCACGACATTCGGTATAGTTTTTTTTTGTTTTCAATACCTCGTTTGCTGAAAAACCGCCAAAAACTTATACGCTTTTATTTTAATTTTTGATATCATTCTTTTGTGGGTTTGGAAGTGTTCGAAAACTAACTGCACTTGACAAAAACAACAGCAAAAAATCGAAATCGGATAAGAATCTGTTTACGGAGTACATTTCTTGCGTTAAATTGTGGCTGTGTTATGCAATCCGCACAAATATCAACAAGGTAAACTCTCAAATCGTTTTAATTGGTTGCTTTCCTGTCGGTCAGGCTATCACTATTTCTGGCTTTGATCGAAACCAGCTTTAGAGCTAAATTAAGTTTTTTAATACACACTCCCTTGGCGTTTTTTAGATAGTTCGTCACTGACATTTCCTGGTAAAAAAAGAAATATATCCCAAACAAACAAACAAACAAACTCCGTGTTCTTTTCTTTTCAGTTATAAGTTAAAACCAGTAAATTTTGTCGAAGGTCATTGACATTGTTTTTAGTTTTTTGGGCTGCTTCAGCCTCAATTTGTTCTTAATTTTGCTTTTATTCCTGTGAGGGGATTGAAATGAAATATGAAAACAAAAAGACAAAGTATTGAGAAATAATGCTGATCTTTTGTATTTTGTACATTATCCAAGTTTACTGAACACTGTGCGTTTTGTCCTCTCTCGCAGTCCTCCGGCCCACAGACTGCAGAGACCAATTTTTTTGTTGCCCAACGATTTTACAAGATTCAGTAATGTTTCAACTAAAAACATTTTCACTTTTTTTCGCCTTCAGCAAAAGCTTGTCCTTAAATTGTTCCTAATTTTTGGCCAATCTGAGCCTCGTATATAAAAAATTGCGTGTCAGAGACACAAATAGTAATGCAAAAACAAAAAAAAAATCCAAAGAGCTAAATTAGGCAGACTTGAACTGAAGATTGAGCACGCGAGTTTGAAAATACTCAAACTTTTAACCTCGCTCGTTATACATAACCGAGTCTAAAAAGAGGCAAATGACTTGTATTAGGGGAGTCAGGTTGGCATATAGTGGTCATCAGTCGTGCCTCCCACCAGTCCCTCTACGACCTGGAATCGATTCCTGGGCTCCGCATGTGGGCTGAGATTTGTCGATCTCAATCTGACTCCGAGGGTTTTTCTCCGGGTACTC
>JAPEIX020060853.1:0-11250 GCA_026122405.2 Zoanthus sansibaricus | reverse complement strand
GTCTGGAATATGACAACCTATTCCTGTCCAGCCATTGAAGCACGTACACTCGTGATTAGCTCCGTTACAATCTCCATGTCCACTGCAGTCTTTACCATCACCAGGGCACCCAGGAATTTCACAGACGATGCCTCTCCAACCTTTCAGGTAATCGCAAAGGCAGGTATTATTCTGACACCTTCCCCGACCCATACATAATAAGTCACAACCTTTACCTGACCAACAAGGTTCACATTGACATAAGCCACTATCTATAGGTTCTTGGGTCCCATGAACACACGGTTCATCACAGCCCTTACCCATCCAGCCCGTGCTACAGTTCAGACACACCGGAGATGACCCATTTATTATGCAATCCCCACGGCCATTACAATTAGGCTGTCCTGGACAATCTGGAGTGCTGCAATCTTGACCCGTCCATCCTGGATTGCAAAAACAACTACGAAGTGCACTGTTGCAGATTCCATTTCCGGAACAGTCACTAGGACACCTTGGTATGTTACAGAATTTTCCCTTCCAAATTGGATCGCATAAACAAGAGCTGTTAAAACAGTTACCATGGCCTGAACACTCCAAATGGCAATATGTTCCAACAAAACAAGAATTGCATCTGCACACATCTCCGATACATGTTCCATTTCCAGAGCACAGATGTTGGCACTTATCTCCATGGTAACATGGATCACAAACACATTTTCCAGTTACACTACAGCGACCGTGTTGGCTGCAGTCTGCGACAGGATCGCAAGAATGTTCACATCGATATCCTACATAGCCGTCCTTACACGCACAACCTCCCGATCCTGTGCATTGACCATTCCCCAAGCAAGTTATTGTCGGATTGCAGTAATAACTACAATCTACACCATAGTAATTAGTCAAACATTTGCACGAGCTTTTCTCGGCTGACCAGGTACCATGTCCGCTACACAATGGATTAGCCGAGCATATACGACCTTCATGCCCTTTTGTTGCCCCACTGCCAGCTGAGGACCCTCCCGATAGATATCTGTGTCTTAAAATGTCTCTTCTGATAGCTTCAGGAGAAAAGTGATGTAAATGCCCGCCGCCACCACCTCCTCCGAAGTAGTAGGTCCCACAACAGTGAGGGCAGCAACCAGAACAGTAAGAGCTTCCACGTCCACCTCGAAGCATAAAGTTCCCGTGTCCCTCAAAGTAGCGTCCGGCCACTTTGATAGTTCCACCGCTCCCACCTCCTCCTCCTTGGTAACCGTCACCACCATCTGATTTCATGTAACCGTCAAGTTCAAGCAGATGCTCGTTTGATAAGTAAATAACACCTCCTCCATTAGCAGAGGTTCCTCCGCCTCCACTTCCTGTTTTTAAAGCAGTGCAAGGATCTTCATACTTCCTACCACCTATTGAAGTAAAAATATTATTCCTATCACTTGAAATCTCATAAGCATTCAAAGGCATTCAAAAGAATCTGAAAAACTTTCAAGATCGCAGAACTTCATTTCCTTATTTTCCACTACAATTGACAAGTATCAAAAGTGAAACACTCATTAACATAGAGAAGCGTTTGACACGTTTTGTGCACGCTCCATAACGACTTATTATAATACAGATATCGAGTTAAATTTTTTGATTTGCGCGGTTTTAACTTTTAAATCTGAGTACAAGAGCCAGTTGAAGGTTTTATGCCCCATTTCACTGATAAATCGAAAACTTAAAATTTATGTAACATTTTATTTGTCGTCTTGTTGTTGCTTAATTGCCAACGAGCCTGCCGAGCGAAGACGCGAGGCTGGCGAGGAGGCAGCATTATAGAGCCATGCGAAAGAACTATACAGGCGGAAAAAATCTCGAGTGATCCAGATTGATGCAAAGTAATGTAAGATTTTATGATGTAATGCCAAAGAGTCCTTTTGTCTTCGAATGCACCAATCACAGTGCATTAACCCTGTAACGTCGAGGCAGCATGGGCAACAGACAGCGGCTATGTAATTCGATTCATTTTATCTATGACATTTTATAAAACAAGATTGTCGTTTTAAGAAGAGAAACATTTCAATATGCAAAACAAAATGTTACGGTGAAAGTGTGTATGTTCGTATGGTTTTTACACGTAAAGCACACGCTGAGATATCTTAGTTTGTTTCTTTCCAACAGTAAAATGAGAGCACCAGTTCTCAGTGCTTTCACAGCTCATTTCTGTCGTTCTCATGCTTTTTCTTGCTCGTTGGCACTTAGCGATAGCTATTACTAGTTTTAAAGATATCCAATATGCGTCTAATCGAATTTTTGTTGGTATTGCTTATATTTACTGTGTACTTACCAGACCCAGTACACCGCAATGTACCGTAGCAGTTTCTCGACCTTCCTTCACCCCCTGGTCCTCCATGCCCGGCTCCGGCTACATTTTGCGAGCAACTGCTTGTGGCACCTGGACCCTGTACCGGTGGCCATCCTCTTTGTGTAGCGTCAATGCCAGAATCCAACTCGAATTTTAAAGCGTCCGTATATATTGCCACTACATCTGGTGTTATCTTTCCAGAGTAGTCAAGCTCAAGATCCTTTATGTGCAGATAAGCTGATGCAGTGTTGAGAGCAAATAGATTACTTTTTACTTCAAACACAGCGTCCTTCATGACATTTACTCTTCCGAACCAGTAATGACTTTGGTATTGAGTAATAAGCGAAGTATTGCAACCAAAACAAGCTGTGTGACCTTTCTCCGTAACAACTGATCGAACACCTTTGTAAAGACGCAAACTTTCAATTCCATAAACTCCCCCCTCTGCGTTGAGGGCACCCTCTTTCCGAAGTCCAGTTAAGGTAGTAAACAAGGGAAGAAAGAGCTCGCCTCCAGCATTAACAATGAAGTTAACAGGGGCCTGGGTTCGAATGCTGTTGGATTCAACAAACAAACGTGTGTTCGCCGCCACTAAGATTATACCAGTTCTATCTCCTTTAACCTTGTCAACATAAAGCACCGGGACTTTTCCAGATACCTAAAGTAGGTAAATTCAAAACTTCAGTTGGCACCAAGTTTTTGATTGTTAATGCTATACATTTAGAGCATCAAAGTCTAAAATAAAGCGTTCGTACGAGTTAGTTACCGAGATATTAAACATTTTTCAGGGGCAATGGACAACAGATATGATAATAATATAAAACACATTCCCTTTCTATTCGCGACTTTAGAAACGAAAATGAGACTGGGACCGAATTCGTGCCGCAAGTGTTTTTGGGATTGTTTGGAGGGACGTGTAATGGCGAATAATATTGAAAACTTTGAGAAAGCGAGCGATTCCGGTATTTTTATTCTTACTGAAGAAGATATTCCTGGTGCTAAACTCCAGAAAGCAGTAAACGAATGTAGTTGTGCTATTTTGAAGCGTTGGTTGTTGTGCAGAGGCGCTAAAACAACAGGAAAACTACTCGATCTGCAGCGAAGGTGGGTACAAGTTTTTCGAAAATGTTGTGATTAGAAGTTTTTCCAAAACTTTGTTTTCAAACTAAATATTCCTTTTTATTATAACTTAGGGTAAATGATTACATTAAAACTGGTCTGGATAAGAAGTACCTACGAGATCCAGATGGTGGCATTCACCTAATGAGGAAAAAAGCAGAGGCTGGATTGTTGTCTGAGACAGAACCCTGTGCAACAGAAAGTTTCCCCACTGATGGCTATCAAACTAGTTTGGCGTCGATGCCAAAAGTGACATTTGGTACTGTTTGGCGGTTCATGATCGAAACTGTGTCAAGCAAAAAACAAATAGCCACAGCAAAGCCATTGGTTAAGGGTTTTAATTTTTATAAATCAAAACATGTTTTATCTATTGTTTACCAGAGAAAGGAAGGAAAACATTATATAAAAAGCAAAGTGCTCCCATCCATGAAGAAAAGTATGGTATATACATGTTGTATTGTGTTTTCGTCCTTCGGTTCAGTTTTGAGGGGAAAGTGTGCATGTCCAGCTGGCTCTGATGGAAGGTGCAATCATGTCGCTGCTACCCTTTTCTCTTTGGATGAAGTAAGCAAGAAGAAAGTCCAAAGTCAAAAGCAGCAACAAGAGTCCTGTACTTCAAAGCCATGTACTTGGAGTGTCCCACCAAAGAGAAAGGGCCCAGTGCAGCCAATCTCACAGATGAAATTCTGTAAGCATGACTATGCCAAAGAGAAAAAAGTGCAGCAGCCAATGTTTACCCAAGGTAAAGATGTCCGGGCACCTCACCAACGGGAATGGCCTAAGGAAAGACTTGAGGACATGTTAAAACAGCTCAAAGACCTTCAGCAGAAGACAGGCCAAGTAATAAGCTGGTGCCATATTCTACCTGGTCTTGATCATAATGACAAACAACAGAGTAAACCAAGTCATGAGTGTCAACCCAGTTTACAAGTGTCCAGTCTCACTGATTCACCTCCTCAGCTTATTTCTCCAATAAAAGAGCACCCTGTGTCAGTGGTGGAAATTAAAAACAGATGTGAAAGAATAAAGAAAAAAATATTTGTGTCACAAGAAGAAGCTGTTAAAATTGAAGGAAAGACTCGTGGCCAATCAAATGACATTATCTGGCATGCAGAAAGGAAAACAAGAATTACCGCCTCCAGGTGCCACAGAATTGCATCACTTAAGACAACAACTTCACCAACTAAAGCACTGAAAGAGATTATGTATGGTTCTTTAAATCCTACAAGGTCAATGAAGGAGGGTCTATTGAAAGAACCAGAAATAATACAGGAGTACATTTCTTTCCAACAAAATTGTGGACACCAAGGGTTAACTGTTTGCACCTCTGGACTATGTATAAACCCAAAAGATGGATATCTTGGAGCAAGCCCTGATGGACTCGTGTACGACCCCTCAGTTTCAAATTCAAATGGACTTTTGGAGGTAAAATTCATTCAGACTGAAGCTAATGAATCACTTGAGGCTGCATTGGTTCGAAAGAGAATTTGCCGACATACTGCAAACTTAGTCACTGTGAATACAAAACACCAATATTATTTTCAGTTGCAGCACTGTATGTATGTGACTGAACGAAATTGGATTGACTTTGTTGTTAAAGGATCTGAATCAACAGGACTTTATATTGAACGGGTTAGCTTCAACAGTGTTTGGTGGTTGGAAATTAAGCCCAAACTTAAAAAGTTCTTTGAGGAAGTTATGTTACCAGAACTCGCATATCCCAGAGTTAAATATGGTCATCCAAGACTTCATCTAAATAGATTGTAGTAATTTATGTTTGAAAAATTTTGAAGACTCACCTGCACAAAAGAAAAGAATCTAAACCCCTACTTTTTTTGTCACTAAGTAACAATTATATTTTGTATTGAATGTATTACTGCATAGACTGTATTCATAAATGGTGACTATTAAAACTATTCTTTTGTCTGTATTCAAAATAGCCTCACTAGCCTCTTTTGGGATAACATATTCTTTTAAATATTCAACTAAAAGACAAGGTGAGTGAGGTTAATTTGAATACAGACAAAATAATATTGAAGTAATGACCATTTATGAAAGTATTCTATATAGTTAGCATTAAGACTTTTCAAAGTTTTCAAGTTTTCCTATTTTGATATTTTTTTTGTTAAAAGCATTTTCATGATGGAAAATATTTGACTTATTGTATTTTTACACTTGTAGGAGTAGTAGATCGAGTAGTTTTCCTGTTGTTTTAGCCTCTACACAACAACCAACGCTTCAAAATAGCACAACTACATTTGCTTAATGCTTTCTGGAGTTAAGCACCAGGAATATCTTCTTCAGTAAAAATAAAATTACCGGAATCGCTCAGAATCGATTTGCCCTGAAAAAAAAATTAACCGAGTGAACGGTTGAAAAACAGTTAAAACTTTACAGAGTGAACTGAAGTAATAACAAAGTAAATTGAACTACTGTGTTTGCTCTTTTTGCTCCCGGACGGTTTAGAAGGACAACAAAATTGTTTAAATTCATAAAATATCTGTTAAGTTCCTTTATTGACTGTAAGTAGTTTTTTTTTAAATCTGATTATAATTTGTAAATAAAACTTGATGCCTTGATTATAAAAATGCATTGTAAATAAAATAATAGTAATATTATAATAAAATATAATTTATTTTAGTATTTTAGTATAATAAAATATAATTTGTAAATAAAACTTGATGTCTTAATTATAAAAATGCATTGTTGTGTTGTTAAAATCAATACTTTATTATTTACATAAAAATAACTTTGTTTTTCTCTTCACATTACAAATACAAAGCAAGGCATTTCGTAGACAGAAAACCAGGTTTGATCAAATGAAGCAAACTTCTCAAGATGAAAAGCTAATTTTTCCCAAACTTGTTCAATTAATTTTATTGACTCTTGTAGGGGAAATTAAATTTTAAAGGACTGAAAGGCTTAAATGATATGGCAAACAAAATTATACAAAGCATTAATTTTACTTGATTAGTGGTGGAAGGAAATTTGATAAGGCACCAATAACAATAAAAATATCTGAGGCATAGGGAGCCATTGAGATTGGTATTTTCCTTCCTAAAATGTGCCAGTTTTTTATACGCTCCATAAGGCGCTCAACATGCACTCGCAAACTTGCCAAAGTCTTATTCTTGCTGCTTTCCTCTGAAGAAAACTGTGTTTTTCCCTTTAAGAAGGCAGGTGTCACTAAAGTCACTCCAACTGCAGCTAGTTCATCCTGAACATTAAACCCTTTATCAGCCATAACCTCATCACCAGGTTGAAGGATATCCAAAAACCCACTCTGAAGGGTTATTTCTTTATCCGAGCTGCTCCCAGGAAATAAATCACTGACAAATACTAAAGCACGATTTGGAGTGATTCCAAGGAGAGATTTCATTGTCGGTCTGCTCTTGTAAGAGGAATAGAATGTTGACTGAGCATCAAGGGCAGAAGTCTTTTCCATTTCGAATTTAGTGCAATCAACAATTATAACAACCTTTGGAAAGAGATTGTTGAAAGATTTAGGGCTGTGAAGCCTAATAACATCTCTGATAGGAAGTCTAATCAAGGGCAGGAATTCTTGTGTCAGGAGCTTGAGCAAGGTTCTTACAATAACAGAAACAGTTGATTCAGAAACTTTAAACCTGTGGACTAGATCTCTTTCAAATAGACCAAGTTTCAAGCGTATTAGTACAAGGACAAACTCAAAGGAGGATTGTGCAATCTTCCCACAATTCCTTGCGCACAACCCATATTATCGAATCGCTAATGACGCCATCACTCATTTCAAGATGGACGCCCTGAGAGAAACATCTCACAATGCTGAACTTTTTTTCGATAATAACTTACTTTATCTTCACTGTTGTACCATATTGCACGAAATTGAAGTAACAGTGCCAAGTTTACCTTTTTTGGCTTTGAATTTGGTTTACTGCCACTTTAGTTTTGTAAATTCTCTCGCCGAAAGGCGAATTTGCATGATACCGAACAGCGAGAAACTTTTAAACAAACTTAAAGATGTGAATTCCCCCTGTGTTATTGAAGTTTTATCGAGTGTTGTTTTAGAGGTAAGTTCTGTTGGTTAAATTATCCTAAATGTCATATTTCAACTTGTGTTCGAGAATTGTTAGACGTATTATTTAATTACATAAGCGTTTTCTTAAAGACTCGCCAAATCTCGATGGTACACACATGTAAGCGTGACAGAAAAGAAGTAAATTTGTAAATGTTTCTGGGATCCTGTTTCTGATTTAGAACCAAACACCGAAATGCCCAAGCTGATGAACACGAACACTGAGTTGTGTAATATTTTATTTAGTATAAATTGCTGTTAAAAATTGTAAGGAAATATGTTCTGACGTTTGGGCACGTGAAAGGCTTTATTTGGAAACACATAAATATTTATTGCTTTGGCGTATTAAAATTGCAATCTTGAATGCTTTACTAATGGCAAAACAAATGATATAAAAGTTATTACTTGTAACTGTGCTGTAAAATTAAAAATAACATAATCACATTTCTTTAATACAGTTTCCTCCTGATGAAGTTGAAAAAGAGGAAGACTCAAAAATTTTATTGATCTGGGACTTTAAAGTTTCAAACTTAACAGCAAGTGCAAAAGCAGTGGCTCCTTACATCACAAGGATTAATAATATATTACAATGCCCTCTGCTTGACATAAGCAAAGTAACATGCAACTGCTCTAAGTTCCCACATGTGGACTTAGTGATAAATGACACTAATGTTCTTCAGAGTGGAAAAAAGGATACTCCACCTCAAATCCTTCAGCACCAACAACAACAGGAAGGACAACTGCAAGGACAACAACAATCACAACAACTGCAAGGACAACAATCACAAGTGCAAGGACAACAACAATCACAACAACTGCAAGGACAACAACAATCACAACAACAATCACAACAACTGCAAGGACATCGGCCACAGCAACTGCAAGGACAACAACCTCCACAACAACTGCAAGGACAACAACAACTGCAAGGACAACAACAACCACAGCAACTACAAGGACAACAACAACCACAACAAGTGCTAGGACAACAACAACAATCCATTCTTGGCAATATTCATGTGGAAGTTTTCAAGCTAAAACGAAGTAGCTTTCATGAACACTTTCAAAAATACCTTCGAATGTGTAAAGCAATGATTAAAAAACAAAATCCAAGCTTAAGGTGCATTCTGGAACCTACAAACAAAAGGGATGAAAATGCTGTAGTTGTGCAGGCATTCCTGGAAGGCACCTGGAACCCACTTGGTTATATTCCAGGTAAAAAAGTTCCAAAAGTTAACATTGCAATTATTAAAGGAGAGTTGCTAGAAACAACATTAACAAATGTTGTATATCAATTTATTCACGACTTGGGTCAACACAAATATTTTCCCATTATTAAAGTAACAAAGAAAAACATTTGGATAAAAGATTTCAAAGATTATCAATACAATGACCCCTTACCTCTGAATACATAACAACTTTATATATTTTCAAACCTTTATTTATGTACAGAATAAAAATGTTGATAAAATACAAAAGAAATTTGGATTTCACCCTGGATGGTAAGCACCAGGCTCAAGATGTTATTTTCTATATTCAATTTGTTGGTTGTTAAGTTACTTTCAAGGGTTGTCCACACAAGAAACTTTTAATGAGAACTTAATATAGTATTTCAGGGTTCAAAATAGCTGCCAACGATAGCCTACAAATTTTGGACTTTGCCAGCCATTTTTGTTTCCACAACACAGTTCAAGTTTAAAGGGCAATTGGCGACTTTTTTGCTGATTTGGTTCTTATAACTGAAAACATAATAATTTCGCTTCCAAATGGAATACATTTTTTAAATTTAACATTTGCAAAATGATAAAAAAATATATTTGCCCCCTTATTTTGTCTCAGTATAGCTTGGTCCGTTTTGCAAACAGGATATTTATTTTTACCTGTCTACGAAAACAGTTGGCAAAAATTTGGGACCAACAAAAGAGCTTATAAAATAAAACAAAATTTCAAAACGTTATTTTTTAACCCTGTATTTGTATGTGCTGATTCAAGTGAATAATTATTTGTAAATGTCATAAATTTTAATTATATGCAATATTAGCTTTTATGTGAATAACAAAAATTGGAGATAAAAATGGTTGAAAAGAAGCCAAGTGAGTTTCCATCATTTACTACATTGTAAACTATTTTGAAGCTGTTTATAATAAAAAGGCAAGGAATTAAAGAATGTTGTTTGTCATTATGTAAACTACAAAACATTTTTCTGCCGTCATGCTTGCACTAATTAGTGCAATTATGGATTTATGATTAAAAAATTGAAAATAGCCTATCACGTCTCACAATGCTAAAACACTCCTTTATAAAAACCTCCTGCATTCTGAATGTTAATCGAATCACCCAAAAAAATTAGTCAGTTCATCCTTGTACGTAACAATTTAATATATGGCATACCTGCATAGTATTTGTACAAGTGTGGAACTCAATAATGTATTCCACAAGTCCAAATGGCATTCTATCGACTTGCAGCAAAGGAACTTTCTTGTCCAGTCTGTCTATTGCAATAGCTTCACTGAATTTGTACACAAGATTATTTTTTTATAATTTTGCAATCTTTTCATGGCTTCCATTGAGATTGAAACAAAGTTTTCAGTTTTAGAGTCAATTCCACTTTTTTTGGCCAGCAAAACAAATAGACTGTTGAGGGATTCTTTGAATGTGGTGTCAGGTAAAGTAGAAAATGCATCCATTAGAAGACCTTGCAGGTCAACTTTGTGCTTTTTCAAGAGCTTTAAAATAACTGTTGCTAAGTTCTTTAACTGAAAAACTTCTAAGAGGCTCAATGAAAAATTAATGATATTTTCTATCTCGTTTGAGGACATGTGGGCCATGGCATTTTTAATAGTTGGAGGTACTTGTGTTTTTTCTTTTTCACCATCTTTGCTACTTGTGTCACCTTCAAGGTACTCAGCAACATCAATTCCAAAGTCTTCCTCAGCTTCATCAAGAGATTTGTACTTTGGTTTCAGGTTTCGAAAAACCTCTTGCCGTACAGATTTCCCTGATAAAGAAAAAAAATAGTTTAAATGCTCTGAATATAAAATAATATTTACATTCAGTGCATCATTATCCAACATCATTATAATCCATCCTTATCATAATCATCATCATCCATCTTTGTTATCCATCCTTATCATCATCGTCATCCATTATCATTATCATCATTATCCATCCTTATCATCATCATCCATCCTTATCATCATCCATCATCTGTCATCATCCTCATCCTCATTATCATCATCCTTATCTTCATCCATCATCATCCATTACCGTCTATCATCATCATCACCATCATTCATCATCACTCATCATTATCATCCATCATCATCATCTTCCATCCTTATCATCATCATCAGTCATCATCATCATCTAACATCGTCATCATCCATCATCATCCATCGTAATCATTATTCATCGTCATCATTTACCATTTTCATCATCATCCATCATCATCATTAACCATCATCATTTATCATTATTGTCATTATCACATGACCATAACAGACCTTTTTCAAGGTTTAAATACTTTTTTGCCTTGATTCAAATTTGCCTGCCATGCCTTGTTCACAAGATTCAAAAGAGCATCAACATTATCGTCATCATCATCTTTGTTTAACGTCCCTAGTTTCTCACTCCAGATGTCAGATGTGATATGAGCCGCCTCCACTTTTGTCTGTCCCTTGCCATATCTTCCATGATGTTTTTAAACTTCTTTCACTACCTTACTCCAATCTTCTTTGGTCTACCTACTGGCCTTCTATCT
>JAPEIX020060818.1:0-11253 GCA_026122405.2 Zoanthus sansibaricus | reverse complement strand
ACGATATCCCGGTTTAACGATATAATTTTGACGTCCCCTTGGCATATCGTTAAACCGGGATTCCACTGTATCAATAAATCATCCCTTCTTAACTGATTTATTATGGGTCTACGACCATAAGTTTATTTTTGCTGCTTTGTAGTCTATTGGGCTTGTTCTTTAGTTTATTGATACTATTCCATAGTTTATTGATACTGTTCTGTAGTCTATTGATACTGTTCTGTAGTCTATTGATACTGTTCTGTAGTTTACTAATACTGACTTTTAATTTATTGATACTATTTTTTAGTTTTTATATACATTCTCTTGTCTATTTATACTGCTTTTTAGTCTATCGATACTGTTTTTATTAAATACTAAGTTAATATTTTATTTCTTTTTTAATTGATTTATTATGTGTCTGCGCCTTTAAAAGTTATTTTTTTAAAAAAATTCTTTTAACATCTTTCCGAAGTTTCAAACCTGTGGCAGAATTCAATGCTAGTTTCATTTTAATTTGTACTTTCATACTTGTCGTAAAGACTAAAGGCGGCTAAAGCAAAAGATTAACTAGAGCAAGCATTTTGCTTTCTGATTTTTGGTCAGACATGAGCTTGAACGAATCTCTTTTTGTTCTTGCATGTACAAAATATATTCTACCCTGCATTGTTCATGTTTTTTTTATCGTTTCTAATAACAAGATCGATTTGTCGTTTTGAGTAAAATGTTATGTAATTTACTATCTGTCAAAAGACTGTCGTTTATTTCTACAGAACTGGAAACCAATAATAAACTAATTAGGAAGGAGGATTGGATAAGAAATATGATGCAGTTTGAGATAAGCTCATGACTCTGTACATGATACTACGGAAAAAAAAGTCTAGTGGATCACCGAGAGGTTTCTATTCTAAGAAATATCTTAATATACTTCAGCATTGTCAGCTTTTGTAAGTAAGTAAGTATTTAAATAGCATTTTGAAGGCTTAAATTAAAGCTGCCGTGATCTTTTTTGTTATAAAAGGATTGCGTACTTTATGTCTGACTATATATCCTTCCTCGAGCGTTCCATAATTGGAGCTGTAACGGAAATATGAAGTAACCAAATTGAAAATATTAGTGAAAAGGACAACTAAAAAAATGAATTGTTTAAGAGGTAATGTGTTGATATAAAGCAGATCTCTGTTCATCTTATGAGGAGTTTCTGGGTGTTCTCAATAAGTATCTAAATCCCGACCCTTTCAAATAATGTTCGATAGGCTAATAAAAGTTTAAACTAATTGAAAAACTATAGGTGGCTCACAAACTCAAAATATGAAGCTCAATTAGTTTGATTGCCTCGTTTGGATTCAATTACTTATATCGGATTTGGTAGTGACCAACGCAGAGCCTTAAACAACCTTCTTATAATCTTAACACGTCAAGAATATGCCTAGAGACTTAAACTTCTTTTGTCTAAATTATAAACGTGCTCAGAATTACAAACATATTGGTAGTGCAATCTGACGTATTACAGAAATTGATATGATACGCCAGAAAACACACCATTATGAGATAATTTTAGCCGGAACATCACTTATTTGATTTGTAAACAGGCTGTTAACTCCAGCATAATTGCTTTCAAATAACAAAAAAAAAATCAGGTAATTGAACGCAATTCGAATCTTTACGCAAGTTTTAATATTTTTTCTGTGCATGAAGAAAGTTTTCTGTCGTATCTCAGCTGCATACTTGTAGAATTAAGAAGGAAAATAACGTAGGCTGAATGATTAAAGAACAACAGAAATTTGAGTTACATTTGAAATGAAATAGATCAGTGGTCTCTTTAAACCGTAAACAGAACCGGTGTATAGTAAACTTTATGAAATGGTTGTTCCAGATGTGGTTTCCTACAATTACCCGCCTTACTTCAATTCTTTAAAATATACTATATAAACATCACTTTTCTCTATCTATCAATACGTGCCGATCCCAAATTCTTAGATCATCACTTTTGAATTAATTTCAACGAAAGGGTTGTTCTGATCAGTCTTGTTCCAAAGAATTTTTAACAGTTATTTTGTTACAAGAACCAAAATAGAAGCACTTAAATAAAAAAATTTAAAGAATTGTTTTTTAAGCTGTCCAAAACTGGTTCTTTTTGGTATTTTGCCTTTGAAAGCTTTGATCTTTTAATCTGTCCCAATAACAAAACTAAGCAATAATTTACAACTGATTAAGCAATCTTTGCAACAAAGTAAAACAAATCTAAATTTGATTTTCTTTAATCAGTTATAGGTTGCAGGCAAAACAGAGACCGTCAAATTAGATTGAAAGTATCTGTAGTGCTGCGTGCTGCTTCAATTTAGTTCAAATGCAGTTTCTAAAACATCCTATCTGGCACAATTCGCCATCACTATCTATCTACTGCTATCGCTGTTGTTTGGTATTTTACTTTATTTGTGTTTAATTTTTTTTACATCCATAATTGACACGCATAACCCCTTTTAAAATATATAAGTGCATAATTTTTTAGTTATTTATATCGGCTACTCAACTTATTAGATATATAAAGGGAGTTGGAATGGTTGAATCACTTAGAGCTTTCGTTCTCCCCCATTTCCCCTCCCTGACCTTCTAACTCTCCGATTCGGGTTCTAAATCTAATCTTCGGTCTTGCATGTGTGCTTTTGAGAATAGCCTTGGCTGATCTCAACCCGCTCGAGAGTTTTTTCCCGGGCCCTCCGGTTTTTCTCTTTCAACAAAATCTGTCTTAGTCATGAAAATGTAAATATTTATCCATTTTTAAACAAAGCTTAGAGCATTGATCAAAAGTAATTGTGAAAGAATTGAGACCAATGAAAACGCAATGATTTGCTGCAGCTTGTTATTTTATCTGGTAAATCTTTTGTGTTGACTTCATGTTTAACGTGTCAGGGCCGCCAATGACATATAATTTTTTTCGATCATTGTTTATTAAGTAGAAGCACGTGACGGCTGTAGTTAACACGTCAAGGCCATTGTTCAATTAGAGTAAAATGCTATGAGAACACTTTAGCACTTTTCTCGATGCAATTCATAACGCCGACAAAAGCGAACACCAAGTAGGTCGTCGCTGATTGATGCTTGATAGAAAATTTTTTGTAGAACATACAGTAAATGGAAGAAAAACTAAAAATATATAAATGGCATCGTTTCGAATAGAAGCTCTCTTGAGAACGGACCACAGTTCTTCAACAAAAAATCAGCGCCATTTGATAGAGCAATGCACAGGTCTTGGAAGCGATGGTGTCCAAATCCAAAGTCTTACAGGTGGGAACTGCTAGAACGTTTTTGTTGTTTTCTTTCTGTTCTGTATTTTCTAAGAAAAAGGAAAGTATTAATTCATTAAAAGTTATTTCAGTTAATTTTGAAGCAATTTAGTGCTGTTTATGCCAGTTTGGATGGAATGAGGTTTTGCTATCTTGTTTTCGAGCTTCTTCACAAGATTAGTGAGCACTGAAGGCTATTCAAATTTAGTTGAAGCAGTCGTTGAATCAAATATTTATAAAATTGCTGGGAAGTCACGTATATTCCCAGCTTCAGTTTATCAGAGTCTAAAAACTATAAAAGTAAAATGTTTACAGAAGCCTAGTATGAGCTATCTAAAGATTACCGGAAAACCACAATTATTTTGTTGTTTAATGTAAATAAAATTTAGCTGCTTTGAACATTTTGATTCAACATTTTATTGAGAAGAAGTCAATGAATCTGTCTATAAGAGCCATTAATACCTTTGCTAGATTTTCAGCAATGATACTGATATAATTAACAAATGTTATCTGGTCTTTTGATAAAATGTCTTTTTCATAGCTCCTGTTTATTTTACTTTTTTTACCCGATTACGCATTAGGCCTAACCATCTAAATTGAATATGTATATAAAGAAACTATTTGGTTCACTGTCTTAACAGTTTTGCTTCTAAAGATCGAAGTCTCTTTTAGGAAGCAATTTACACGTTTACACACAATTACTAGTTTTGGTCGCTACAAATGAAAATATCAACTTCCCTTATATAACTTAAAGGTTAGGTTGTGCACAAATAAAACACACAGTTTTAAGAAAATTAATGCTTTAAGAAAATATCTGTAGCATCAGATGTATTTTACCATGAATCGAAATGATGATTCGGGGAAAGTTATTACTGTTTTTCGACAAAGTATATTGAAATAATCAGAGAATAGATATCGCAATAAATAATGTGTGTATGTGATTATGTATGTCAATGTGCCTTTTTCATAAACACTGGGTCTTTTATGCAAGAGTGAACGTGCCTTGTTGTTAAAAAAGCGTAATTTGAACCTAATTTATAATTATTCCTTGAGAATCTTTTAGTTTAGTGAAAAACTCTCACCGTGTGGCCTGTAATATAGCTGTTTATGCTCAATTAAAGTTTAAGTCTATAACTAGTGGAAGCTGACGTATTCTAACCAGAGCACGAGGTGTGCAATATGAATCCAAGACGAAATGTTGAAAAGCTCTATCTTTAATGTTTTGAGTGATTGTATTTGCATTCACATACTGATCTAGTCCGTGTTAGATACACACTAACTGAATAATGCAACGGCACCAAGTTGGAGATTTTAAGATGTTTGAAGCTGGCGTTATTGAATCTAATCTAAATTATCATCATAGAATACAGAATTAAATGTAAAATCAATTCCATCTGCAAAATGTTGTAAACTAGGGCTTTTCGTTCCTAACAAAGGCAGAAAGCTTTTGAATTTCAGTAGAATTTTGCCTAGAATCATTTAAGTTAGAATACAATGTTCGAAAAATAAACGTTTCGTCGATCAGTTTAAATCTCAACGTAACGTAACTCGTAAGAACGGGTTTTACACTGGACGAAATTGTCCAAAAATTTGAAAGACAAACTAAGAACAAGTTCAGATTGATTAGTTTTAGTGTAACAAATGCCATTTTGTTAAGTTAATATACACATATAAAGTTTGAAGTTCCTTTGCAAGACCTGTACTTTTTGCTTCAGTTATGATTTCTAGAAGTGACGATGAACAACATACTTTTTAAAATAACGATTTTAAGCTCTATATCTAAAAAAAAAAATTAATAAATTGGTTTAAAACTAGTGTACTAGAACCGTGTACAATAAGTGCTCTTATCAATGTTGGATCAAAAGATCTTGACCAGGCGGAAATAACGTAAAAATAAAATATTTTTGTTAAAGAGATTTGCAGTGATCGGATCTAACAACGTGAGTAAATTTTGGGCCGTTTATACCTGAAGAAGACTGGTAACTAGTGGCCAGCCATGATATTGTATAAGCGGATCAAAATTTACTCACGTTTTTGGATCAATCGCAAGAAGTCAAAATATTTTACTGACAAAACTATTGATGTGAGTCGGCAAGTATAAAGTGAAGCACGTGGTTTTAAATCAATTATTTGTCGAAAAGTTTGATCATCACCGTCAGGAAAGCACAACGACGTCGTTTCGAGCGTTAGCCCTTCGTTAAAGCAATTGACTCCCGAAAAACTAGCTTTGTTCTTTCCCCACAACGACAATGAAACTAGGCTGTCACCCTTATTAGTTTTAAGCTGTAGTAAAAAAAAAAAAGAACTGAATTATGAAATATGCAAGCTCCAGCTATGAAAAAAACTCAGCTGGATTTCTGATTACTGATTCTTGTAAAAATGTGTAATAAGCAAGTAAAGAAAACAAATATACTGGTAATTAATTGCACTTTTTGTTATTGTTTGAAGTTGAAAGCCGAAGTACAAGCTGCCTTCAAAATCCTGAAGAAGAATGTGAAGAATACGAGGATGATAAAGAAAGTACTTGCAGTTCCGAAATGAAAGACGATTACATCAACAAACAAGACTCTCATATGAACAAACTTCGTCGACGAAGGACCACTTTCACGAGCAGCCAGCTCAAAGCGCTAGAAGATAAATTCCAGGACAAAAAATATCTTACTATCACAGAACGAAATAATTTAGCCAAGCAACAAAAATTAAGTGACACACAAGTCAAAACATGGTTTCAAAACCGACGTACAAAATGGAAAAAGCAAATAATTCCTGACTTTACTGAACGCGCTTTGCATGTTAATGATAGAGGAAGTGCGTTTTGTCGACATGAGATGTCAAGCTATGGCCCCTATTGTGACTGTAACGGAATTACTCCAATCTTCCCTTTTGTAAACGTCCCAAGCTTAGCAGCAGTTTCTGGTTTATCAAGTCTACCTTCGTTTCCCTGTCCCCCCAGGATGCAAACGACATCAAACCTTCAAGTGATGTACTCCAACATGTCGATGTATCCATATTTTCCATGAAAAGTTGGCGTTTTTCAATTTTTGTTTTTTAAAATAAAAGAAAGTAAACTGCATTTTTTTTACATGTTTTTTTAAAATAACGTTTCGAACTTTACTTTGCAAGGCTTGATGCAATTCTTACTGTATTATGTTTTCGCCAATGACTGGAAAAAAATTGTACATAAACACACATTTATCTTTAATTCCGTGAAAACGTTGCTATAGGCTAAGACTGGGATAAGTTTTTGGAAAAGCGAAAAAGTTTCAGATTAAAATTCTCATCTTTTCAAAAGTTATTTGAAAAAAAAAAACAATTGGAGGGTGCCCCCTTCCTTCTCAGTAGCAATAGGGTTAAAAAAGAGTAACTATTCAAAATCAGCAAAGAAGAATTCGTGAATAAGAAAATACCACCAATTCAGCTATCTTTTTAAACTATTTTACAAAAATATAGTTGCTGATACTGCTTCAAAGAAAGATTATGCGGTGTGTTTCCATCAACGTGCTTAACTAAAATTAAATCTGTTTTAATGAGCAACAAAATTTGCTTAAGCCATTTAACCTGTTTTGTTATTTTCACTGACTTAGTTTTAATAGTACTTTTATCATTATTACTTGCCTAAATTTATCGTTATCTCTGTTATATGAGTTGTTTGTTTAAACAAATTATGCCACGCGTACGCTGGTAAACGCACTCGCTATTGGACGACGACGTGTCACTAATGAAGCGCTGCTTTGTAACACAATTTTTAAATTGAGTTTACTATTGCAAAGCTTTGCAGCTGATTTCGAAAACTGCATTAAAAGTTAACATGCAAAAGACTTCTAAACGTTGTTGCTGAAAGTAAAACTTACTTCAGCAATGCCATTGCTAATCTTTTATTTTACAAGTAACTAGATCTTAAAGTTGAACGAGAAAAAAAATGTAGTCGAGTATAGCATTTGTTATATATGTACACTTCTTTATGAGAATACTGAAGCTTTTTGAGCAAGCTAGATTACTTTCATCTAATTTCTCAACTACACTCTTTTTTTTCACGTCGAATTTTTCCACTGAGGCTGAATGCTCTTTAATATGTTCGGGAAATAAACCTCAAATGTTCTTAACATGTTCTTAAAATAACTTTACTGATTTTAGACAATATAAATAATACGTAAACCGTATGTGGTATATTTGTGTTTACATTGATTTGTACATGTACTTTGTACTCTTGATAAAACTGTATCGACTTTCTTGCCAGTTTGTCTCAAGAGATATACCTATCAGAACTGCGATTTGGTAAATGAAAAACATGTGATGTAAAATTGTTATCTACGAAGTTTAACCAGGAGCCCACCGAAAAACAAATTTTCTAATAACACTGTATGAATTATTTGCAATAGGTTATCATCATAAATTAAATAAATGTTCTTCACCTTTTCTTAGCCTCAGCATGTTCTTAACATGTTCTTAGCAATATTCAGCCTCATGTTCTTATAAAAAGGTTCTTATAAAAAAAAGAGAGTTGTTTTTTGAAAACTTAGTTTGATTTTGGTTTGTTTGAATGGGACTTTGTGAAGACTCTTCATCACGAGTAAATTAAATTTGCTTTATATATGTTCAAAAATGAACAATTAATACAAAGTCAAAAATACCAGTAAAGAATCAACTAAAGATTCGTTTAACTAATTTGAAGGAAAAAAAAATAGGGTTTGTTTCTTAAAACGTTTTTAAGGCTGTTCTAATTACAACTGACATGTGCTGTAAATATGGCTTTTAAACTACTGAATACGTGTTCAGTGAAGTCTCTGTGTTGAAAATTGAGTCCCATTGAGTCACACTGACATACAGAAAGTTTAAATTAACCAGTGAACTGAAAGCGTTTTAGTTTTTGGGTCAAGGTTAGATTTGTCGCTGAATATAAGTGGGTTTAACTCATTTTTAAAAGGTTTAAACAAAATCTAGATTTATTTTAAAGAATAATCAATAAAGCTTATTATTTTAACAGTTTCCTTCTTTGCATTCAAAGCGTTAATCTTCAAGTCTAGACACTAAAACAAAATGTTTTTTCTCTTTCAGTTTCTTCAATGTAGCCCGAGTTCATGCCTTTGATTTTCGAATTATTACAACTCTTAGTTTAAAATTTAAAGCCATTACTAATGAATTTTTAAAACATTTACCACAAAGGTAAAAAAAACCAGTGTTTATCAAAGCGTTTTGCTACGTTCAGCAGGTGAAAAGTCATATGTTTCTCACGCTCAACCCGATTTAAAAGTTTAAAATTTTAAGCATACGACCCTGCAAAGCCTTCACCGAATACAAAATGTCAGAACATTTGATCTTATCTCTACAAAGTTTCATCAAAGAAACATACTGATATAGGCAAAGGAGAAAACGCCATTTTGTAACTTTGGAAAAACTTTTTTCTTTCATATTAGAGTTCTAAATCCCTAAGTGCCTTCTTGATCTTGTGATAATAATTTGTTTCCCTTATATCTGAACTTGTGTTTATATATTTAAATCGATACCATCCGGTTTAACTCCGCAATTGTTGTACCTAATCCAATAAACATCGCCTTTGGTTTCCTGATTCAATAAACGGGGCGGAACCGACTGAACAATACACAACTGGTCGTTTAAACTCGTTATTCATTATAGAGTGGAAGAGGAGCTCCACCGCATGTGCGATAAAATCTTAATTAGCTTTAAGCTAATTTTCTATCAATATACGCGAAAATAGATAGTGTCAAAATCGTTGTTTATTATTTTAACACTCGACGAGATTCTCTTGCTCGGTTTTTCGAAAAATAACTTTGTAAATTGATAAGGCAAGTTGTTAATGAACTCCGAAAACTTTGAACAGTGATGTTATTTTTGCAACGGATGTATTAACGACATAAACCTTTGTTAATACATAAAATAGGCAAGCTTATCTAAGTTTTCCGCAAGGCGGAAACAAAGACAAAATAAGATTTATTTCCTGAAAATTGCCTCTTTTTAATGTTGTTTATTTACATACTTATGAAGTTTAAAGTAACTCAGATGTTTATGCCATTTGGCCAACCACAAACGCTTTTTTTTGTCTCTAAACAAAACACCTTATGAATAGGAATTATTTGCAGTATATAGCCAACATACAATTAATATTTTGATCAGGGAGAGAGAGACGTGATACAATGTAGAATCACAAGATTAGAATTAACGCGGGTGGAGAAATTGAAAAAATCTCGATACAAAACTAATTGCGATTCTTAGTGAGCCGGCAGTTCCAAATTATACTGCCGGCGTTGCCACTCCGCAAACATGGAACATATTTTCTCCAAACTAGCCGGTAAATGTGGAATCACCGGCTTAGAATTGCAATTAGTTTATAATACACTGCAATGTCCTTAGCTGACGAACCACCACTACGAAATCACTATCCTCTTTTGTAGAAGTGTCACGTTTCTTAGAAGCGTCTTTACAGTGGCAATGCTTCTATAAATATCTTTGTCATTATGGTTACTTGGTTAACCAGATTAGAAACGGTTTGCAGCATCGTTTTACTCTACTCGTCGAATGTATAACTCCAGGAAACGGAATTACTTGTAAAACTCAAAGGAAGCTCGTCAAAAATTTAAATTTAAAAGGTTACCGGATAGGGAAAAACATATATTTTTCATCATTTTTTTTTTTTATTTTTGTATATTTCCTTACTTTGATGTAATTGCTAGAAAAATATCGAGGTTTCATTTTAAAAACTTTTAAACTTTTAAACTTTATTGCAAGAAATTATTCATCTCCAAAACATTCATGGGCCGGAAATCAGATGTTATCGTGTTTACCAAAAGCATAAAGGGCGGTAATTGTGAGCTGGCGGAAAGCCTTGGGATACTTCCGATCCGTTAACCCTTGTCATTGGATCTGCCTAATTAGTTTAACATTTATTTATGATGAAATGCTAAAATCTCATATCAGGAAGAGAATACCATTCCATCTTTGATCTTATTTTTCTAACATATTGAAATGGGAATATTTTAACGACTTTGAATGTTTTAAAAATCAAACTCGTTCAAATTTTCACTGCTCATTGGCAATGACCGGATGCTCAAAAGGGTGTCGGGAATGTTTCGTAATAGAATTATGATCGAATCAGTTCCTAATTAACTCATTCTTTAACTTTTTAAAAAAAATTTATGTCAAATTTACAATTTGAGCCACTCAAAAACTTGAAAATAACCGACACTCTTTTCAAGTACGTAAAACTATTTTAGATTACAAAATGACATTTTGGCAGCCAAAATAGGCGCAAGAATTAAGGTGCTCATCCATCTAGTAACAATCAAAAGGCCTTTCATGCAGTTGCAGCAAATGTCAAAAGTTAGACAAAAAATAGCAATTTTTTGTCTTTTGCCACGTAAAACCAGCCTTTAGAAAATTAGTTGAAATATGGTAAGCACTGTCAGTGTCATGTGATCATCCTTTATGGTATATATCTATATGCCATTAATTCCCAGAGTTCTGGGTTTTCGTTTGGAAGATGTGATGTATAATTTACGGTTACCTTGCCTTTATCCCTCAAAATTTCTATTTCTAGAATTGGATTGTGGATGACTACCTTAACTTACATTTTACGGATAAGAGGCTCTTTCAGATTTGACTTCAAACGAATTCTCCCAACAATGCAAGAAGCAACAACTAATTGGATCTAAAATGGACTTCACTTTCAAAGCCAAAGGAAAGCATTTATACAGACCTGTCAACTCTCCCGGTTTCGCCGGGAGACTCCCGGTTTTGAATGCCTTCTCCCGGTCTCCCGGTTTTTATAATTTCTCTCCCGGTTTTAAAGACCTCTAGCAGAAATCAATAGATTTCTCGCTGCTATTGCATTGGTTTTCTGACATCTCGTTTGATTTTTGCGCAATTTTTTTGAAAAGTTTTCCGATTTATGCTGAAAATTTTCCGGTTTATGATTGTGTTAATGCACTTGCGGAAGATTCTTCACCGAATGTTTTGATTGAACTGCGCATGT
>JAPEIX020060722.1:0-10000 GCA_026122405.2 Zoanthus sansibaricus | reverse complement strand
GGTTAGGCATAGAAATAATTAATGTTGACGTTGGGAGTTGTACCGCAATCTCAGTCAAGAACAAATATCACATAATGAGAGACTGGACATTTGGTAAAGATACTTGTCCTTAGAAAATAGAAAAAAAAACAACATCTATTCCTCTTTCCTCCAAGTCAATTCTAGGTTTAGAGGCTACGGTGCTAAACAAATGGTTATCAAGATGCATCAACATTAACAATGGGGATGGGGGTCGCATATGTCCCATCTGCTATAACTAAGAACATGTCGGCAATAGACGGTACAGCGGTTGTACTGCCAGATTAATAGCTATTAATTACAAAGCACATACAGTAGATCAATTATTTCTACGGACAGGAGAGAGGGGCGGTTTACCTTTCTTGTTTTGTAAGAATCGTTGTCTCGCGTGCTCGATCCGCCAGTATGAACCTAAAAACGTGTTAATAAAAGTAAAACATAAATACTCGAAATAAAGTCGGTATACTCGCGAAAAAGAAGAAAGACCCGTCATTGGCTTTTCAACATTGAGAAGGCCCTGGTGACGACTTGAGCCCTACAAGTTACTGCGCATGTCTATAACTGCACATGATTGAATTAAGCTACAAAATTCACTTTCCATAATTCATAGCTAATAAGGGTGAAGTTAACATTACCCCATTATAGCTGGATGTGAACCATCTGGTTTAGTATCATCAAATCCTTCTTCCACCGGACCTTCATCTGAGTTGAAAAAGCCAGCAAGACCTGAAAACAAGAAAACAAAATGTAAAAGTTTAGTTTAGTCAGGGCTCCTGGTTTAGTTTGGTTAGTTTGCAGAGGATTCGTCGCGGCGGTTCCTTTGATGCACCATGATCCAAACAGATCTTGGATCACTGACCCTGAACCAGATCACCCCAAAGGAACGCACCCTATAAAGCGAGGAAGCCTGGGAAAGCCAATAAAACTTAGCTGGTCACAACATAGACGGTATTCGGACAACAGTATTAATGCAATTCCAGTAGTGGAGTACTTTTTTGCCGGGTGTAGGCTACTGTGGGTATCTTGGAAAAAAACCTTTGGTGAGGGAATATGCTCTTATCATTTACACCTCGTCTGTTCCCAGCACCAACATATCAAACAAGCGATTGTGTCACGTGGATGTTCCGTTACGTCTTCCTTGTCAATTACCTCATGGGTGATGATGCAGTTCCAGTTAAGAAGGAAGTAAGCCATAGTCGATCACATTATTTTAACAGAAAGGCGGCAAACTCAGCTGTCGAATGTGTTTACTGAAAATCTGAATGTGAGTGATAGCCCACGGAACAAGCGGTTTAGCGGGGAAGAGCTCAGATAACTATTGCGATTGGGTGTTTTCTCTTTTTGCGGCGTCACAATTAGAGCGCGGAACACAACAAAAAGAGTTCCAAATTATTCGTCTCGCGTTCGATGTTCCGTCCTGGCAACCGTCTGTTCTGCAGGCTGAACAGAAACGTCTCTGAGAGGTAAAAATATAAAACAATCTTTGGCAATAATCTTTGCACGATCCTCTACGCAACAGAAAAAAGTCGCATGTTTATTAGTTCCCGATTCTGGAACTTAAAATTTATTAAACCAATCTTAGCCTTTGCAGACATTCCTTTAACCCAAGATTCTTCGCTGAGACAACAGTTTTGCTTCTACGGACTTTCTAATCAGTATAACTGGCTATGTTTGGTGTTTGATCAAGATCAATTCAAGTTAGGTTAACGAGGACAATCTGACATGAATAGTACCTTTTTCTCTCCAGAACGGCCGTTGATAGAATGTTACAGTCTTTATGATTGAACCCACAGGAATTCTTTGAATTGCCTAAAATGGAGGAAAACACAATTACAAGCTTTACAACTGCTGGTCGAATTTGGTTTCAAAACTGAACAAATACAAACTTGACAGAGATTTGAGTGTATTTTGGATTTCAAGCGCCCCTCACCCCACCCCCTCCTCGTATCAGTCCCTCCCACAGAGCCGGGTTGTTCAAAGCCCGATTAAGCTAACCCAGGATTAGCGAGAATTTTGATATCAGTTCTACAGCTTTTAGGTGAAGCTTTCTTTTGATATGGTTTATCCTTCAGTTTTGAATTTGAGTAATCTCAAACTACACAAAACATAAGTGGTGAAAAATAGTTTTATGCAACATAAATTAATAAATTGGTGAACCTGTCGTGACAAGCTTGAGTATTATTTTCTGTAGTTTTCTTAGTTTAAGTTGAAGCACGTTAATTTCTAGTAATTTTAGAGCATTTGCAGGCAGAAATTTGCATCGGATGTTCTAGCCACATTCGTAGAGAATAGTAGATATGATCTTTTGCTTAATTCCTATCAATCGTTAGTCAGTGGTAATGGGAGATTGTAATCGCATTATGCTTGGTCATTTTAATGTCGAAACAATATAAAACAGTCAACGTTAAGGAAATAACCGGCATGTATAAGTCTTAGATCACGAAGACAATAGTGAATGTTTGCCAGTTTAGGTTTGCGGCCGGACACACGTAGTTAGGGCATTTATGCGTAGTAACAAAACTAGTGAACAATGTAATATTGGGAGAGAATGGTTAGAACGATTGTGATGAACGAATGTGTGACTGCAATAAAGAGAAGAAAACGACAGATAAGTCCTGAGTGTTTTGTTGAACCAGCGTGCGAGCGCGGAGATATTCCTGACGCAGTGGAAGATTCCGCAAAAGAATCTTCAATCCTGGCCATGGGTTTGCGTTAACCCGCTCAGCTTTTATAGAAAATAAAACTGTACAAAACTAACACTGATTTAACCATAGGATTGTTGAGGAAAACCCTGAAATGTGACATAATTGCTCTCCCTGAATACTTAATTGAAAAACAATTGTCTGTCTTATCAACAGTAGCCCAAACAAGACGGAAAGATTTCGCAAAAGTCACCTATAACTCATACCTGATTTTTAAGGGCTGGAAGTGGGGGCTTGAAGCTGATTCTTCCGAGAAGAGCTGGAGGAATTGTACATATAACAAACGACGCCTAAAAGAAAAAAAGAAGAAAATTAGCCCAGCAATTGTAATGAAACTCAAATCCGTTTTTGGATTCTTTCGGATTTAAGAATCCAATCTCTGATTTTCTTAAAGAAACACGCCCTTAGTTTTGGCAAGCCAGGAGGTTAACTCATATCTGTGTAACCGACTCAGTTCCTCAGAAACACCTCTTCTCTTTTAATTCGATCAAATGTTCCATTCCAGAACTCTGTGTTCAAACGTGTTTATGTCGTTCTTGCAACGGACCGGGGTTTATACCACCCCTTGATACATCCAAGATTAGCTGTTGCTAAAGATTATTTTATTTTTTCTAGTTTTATATTTTTAAATCTCTGCTTGCCTTATCAAGTCAGCTCCGTTCATTTAGAATTCACATCAGAGTACATTGTTTTGTACCACCTGGTTTCAGACCCTTGGCTTGAGCTAGCGTAGATAGAGTCAGCAAAAAAGTGGATCCAGTGCTAAGTTGCATCAAGTAGAAGAATAAGCAGAATAAGAAGAAGTTAGGCGAGTACTGTTCAAGACAGTTGCCTGTGAAATAAAGACCCATAAACAGATTTTCGGTAAAGCAAACCAATATGGACAATGGCAGACCTTGTATTCTTTTCCATCCACACATCTAACTTTAACATGATCGTCAAATTCTTCGATTCCAACAACGCAACTGTTTAGCTTTACTCTCTCTGAAAACCAAAAGATATACATTAATTAACACTTATTATTTGTGTGTATAACTCCTTCATGGGGTAATTAATACTAATAAATTGTAATTTCTGCCCGGAATTTAAACTTCTTCCTTATTATTTCTGATTGTATAAAATTTCTAAATAGTTACTACATAAAAATCAGAAAATGACAAGTGACTTCTTACCACTAAGATGTTCAGCCATTTTATCACTTATTGTCTGTGAGCCTCCATATAATTTCATTTCCTGGATTGCCAAAGAAACATTTCAATAATATATATAACAAAACTTCTTAACGAAATGAGCTAAGACACGCTCACACAAACGCCGGAGAAATCAGTTGAAAACGGCATTTTCACTCTGAAAAACGCATTAAATGTCTCGGAACCATCCACACTACACCGGAAGAATTTGAAAACGGACCAATCACTGGCCATTTTGGATTTATGTTTGAAGAAAACTCAAGCAGAGAAATTATCTGATTATTGTGATGTCACTGTTTTCAAAATGTTTTCGTCCATACTACACGCAAAGCTGTCGTTTTCAAATTCTTTAACCCAGAATTAAATAACCTACCTGCCCACCGCCTTCTTCAAATTCAATATTACGTTTCGTACCTGCAGAGCAAATCAAGATGAATTCATATTAATTGTTTTAAATTTAAACTCCTGGCCCAGGTTGCTTGAGTAGTGGATAACGCTAACCCCCGGATAAGTCACTATCCACTGGATAGCGTGGTTTGTTTCATTAACCACTTGTTTTGTAACCATTTGAGTGGTAATGTTTTTTTTTTTATAGCAGAAGCACATTTGTGGTCGAGTCAGCAGATCTCTTCTTTGGGCAACTTTTTTCAGAGTCAAGAAGGTAAAAATGGTTAGTCTCCCAGATTTTGATATTTTCAATGGTCTAGGTGACTGAAAATGATTTCAACCTGACCAGTACATGTACATCAATTAACAACAGCTATAACTTATAAATGGGATTATAACAGCCACAATATATAATTTATCACTTAAATGAAAATCCAGGCCTTACCTCCACCGGAATGCAAATACCACAGAAAGAACAACAGGGAGATCTCATGAGGTTCTGATGTGAGAATCCCTTGTACATATGCAGTTGCCGCAGCTTTACCATATCTAAGAAAATATATGAGATCTACCAGCGTATGTAGAAATGAGAGCAAGAGTAGTGGCGGAAATCATAATCTTCAGATACCCAGGTTTAAGTGCTCCACACCCAGCCAGTAGATAGATTTGAGTTTACCGATGAGTTTTTTGTCCAAATTTCGACTCCTTTGTGCTTTGTAAATAGCTAGCTGGTAAGTCTCTCATCATTTGAGATTTTTTCAACAAAATTTCAGTTCTATTTTCAATGTTTGTTGTTTATTTAGGGTCCTAAATAAGCACAGTAGTGTTCAATTCAAAAAGTGATTTCTTGTTTTAGGTCAGTCTTGGGGAAAAGCATGATGGAATAAATTAAAAAAACAAAGATTGCACCAATTAATGTTATCTACTATATTTTAAGCTATTAAGATATAGAAAATTAATATTTTTAATTTTTCTCACCTTGTCCAACATTTTTGATCAATCAACTGCTTAACAGTCATCTTGTCCCACTCTAAGGCACATGGAGCATTCCAGGGAGCCTCTAAAGGAACTTCACTGGCCATGTTGTCTAAGAGCTGCCAAAAATTGTTCACATCTAGAGCTCCTAATAGTGATCCCATGGATGGAAGAGCCCCTTGCTTGGTTACTCTTTTACCCTAAACATTACATTAATAGAGACAAAGCAAACAAAAAATTGTACAATGATAGACTCAGATTTTATAATTATATCTTTTCCAAGGCTTGAGAGCTTAACCCTTTAATGCCCAATAGTGACTTATAGATTTACTGTCTAATGCCAGACGATTTTACTCGTCAAAGGGAGACCACTTGGGCACTAAAGGGTTAAAACACTATCTCCTTTAATTTGAACCTTTAATGCCCAATAGTGACTTACATTATAATTAATTCAATGTAAATCGCATTGCCTAGCTGTGATGCAGTTTGCTAATGCAGAGTTTTCATTAATGCTTTCAACAAAAGGGCACTGGCTTCTACTTGTGGGCAAAACTATTGAACTGAAATTCATTGTAAGAAAAACTTTCTACTAGATGGTCAAACCAGCCAGGTAAAATGATTGTCCTCACAGCCAGTTAATTTCCCCAGTGCCCAGCCCATTGCCTGATTTCAAACTGTGAAGGACTAGGTAGAAGTCTGTATATTATGGGATTAGCAACTATTGATCCACATAGTCATAAAGTGCAGACCAAGCTTTACAAAATCCCCAAGTTTGGTGTAAATATACCCAATATTAAGCAAGGTACAGCCATTGAAAATGTCAAGATTTACAAAGAAATGTATGATGGCCATCCAGTTGACGTTTTTAAATCACTGTGTCTAATTCAAAACTACCCTGATTAACACCAAACTTGGGGATTTTGTGAATCTCAGTGTGCTCTTTCTGACTATGTGGTTCAATAGTTGCTTATCCCATAATTTACAGACTCATACCTAGTCCTTTTCGGTTTGAAATCAGGCAATAATAAAACCTCTACAAATGTGTCTCCTCAATGCTCCAATGATCTGTACTGTCAGACAAAACAGCACTTGGGAAGACATCAAATTCGCTAAATTGGCTAGTTACCAGAAAATGCTCAACAGATTGTCCCTGACCAAAGACTCGATATGTTTCCACCCCCAGCTGGCTGGCAAGTCGTAGCAGTCTTGTCTGAGTTTGACACACATATGCACCTCCCAGATCACAGAAACCAAAACTGGGATCCTAGAATTTAAAGATGATTTTCCAACATGAAACAGTTCATTTGATAATCATTACTACTTGGTAAGCCATCTAAGACAGGATGAACATCTGACAAGTGATTAACAGGTGGAGTCCTGACTAGAAGTCTAATGATGTGTGATAAGTACAAAATTCATGTCTACTTCGATCATGTCTTTTGTAGTAATTTACATGTTGTATAGTCCCATTACCACTGTGAGGTATCAATCTGTTGCTTTTGTTTCAAACGCAAAGGTCACACTCATTAATTTGAGTTGAAGAGCAAGTGGACACATGGTTTTTCATCTAGAAGTCAGCTTTGTTAGTTTATGTTTAAAAAGAGTAGCTGGAATGTCAAGCAGTTATTGGTCTGTTCACACCAAAATTAACATTGCCATATTTGTTATTAATTGATATTTTATTTTAAATAAATGGTCATGGACAATTTTCTTTGAAGTGGCAAGCTCTGGTAGTTAGCTGGTACTTTTTTTAATGTATACATAATTGGTCACTCCCTGTTGGGGCTTTTCAGGACCAACTTAAACAAACAATGATAAATAAATACTCATTCAAATAAACATAACTTAGGTTAAGAAACTCAACTGGTGGGAGGCAGACCAATTGGCTATATACAAGCTAAGTGTTGCCGAGAGGTTGAACTACGGGCTACTGAGAAAATTGTCAGCTAGCAGTCAGAATGGGTTGCACCTGCGACCTACAAATTTCAAATCTGGCACCCTAACCACTTGGCCATGCTGCCTTTGGAGCTTACTTCAAAGGAAATGATTCCGAGATTTTTCTTTCAAGTTAAATGAACATGTAGCATTTACGCGAGTGTGGAGCAGCAGATCAGGTCTAATAGCTTTCAAAATGCTATTTACCAATTCTTATGGGGTATCAAAATAAAACAGTTTTTGCCAGGGTCAGGTCAGATATTTTATTGCAATTTGATGGCAAAATATTTAAAATACAAGTATGTAAATAATAAAAAATAAATATGGAGATGGTAAGAAGAAGAAACTGTTAAAACATAAGCCATTGGGAGCTCTATAACAGAGTCATGGGACCATGAACAAGATAGACCACCTAATATAAATATTGAGAAATAAAGACATTAAACCATGCAGCGTTCAGTTCACTCTCCACATCTCACTCCCATAGCTCCCCGCAACCCGCTTCCGCAGCATTACCCATCAACCCCTTCTAGGACTTCTATTTTAACCTCAGGGAGTCCTGATAACCACCAATACTGTCTGAAAAGAGATAAATCTCTAGTCTGTAATTTTGCAGTTCTGTATGTACATGTATTACCTTACCGTTACGGTAAACGTCCTCCCACCGACCCGATCTCTTGCTTCTAGAACTACTACGTCAATACTGTACTCCCGAAGGACCCTCGCTGCAAACAAACCTTAAGAAAACCAGCAAAACGTGAAGAGAAATCATCACGCATGAAAATATGACGAATATAAAATTGTAACGAGTCAACCCTGTACCACTTAATCCCGCTCCAATGACTGCCACCTGAAAGGCATTTACATTTCTTTTACTCTCCTCGCCATCAATGCCTTCCGCCGATTCCGCCATGCTGTGATTTGCAGTGATTTGCGTGACAAAAACAACCTTATTCTCAGGCTCTCTCTCTCTCTCCACAACGGCAAACCTGCCAAGTTTCACATTTCGCGTGAAAGTTACGCATTCTGCTTTTGGTCACGCTGTCCCGCACGCATTACTAAAATTATCTTAAAGTCACGCATTTTTACCATTTTAAGATGCTTACCCACCATTCATTGGATGTACTAAATGACTATAAATGAAATTACACATTTTTTTTTGTCAATGTTTTGTTACAAATTTTTGGAGCACCTGACCGCTAGCCTCTGTTAGCCAAGACCCATTATATCCCGATTAGATGAAGTACTCATTTGTTTTGAAACGAAAATATGGCGTCGGCTGCAAAGAAAAGGGAAATATGTAAATTACAGGATTCTTGGTTCTCATCGACAAATTTCACTCATTTTTGCTGGCTCACCTTGGCAAGTCTGCAACGGAGAGGGAGCCTGGGAACAAGATGTGACAAGAAGAGTTTTTGACATCCTCAGAGACCCAGGGGCGGCTAGTTGGGGCGAGAGGAAATAGATCGGGCAAAGAAATGAAGCGTCGCAGGTTTAATTATAAGTAAGGCGGTACTTATAAATCTGCGACGCTTCAATTCATTTCTTTGCCCGATCTATTTCCTCTCGCCCCTAAGGTACTAACTGCCCCTGGATAGTGGATTGATCTCCGAGGATGAGTTTTTGGTCCCAGAGGTTTTTTTTGACCTCGCAGCGGATTGCGCAATCCTTTGGCTGCAGTACATGCTGGAGATGGCTCAGGAAGATTGTTCGCCGCCAAACAACCGGGCTTAATTCGCATCATTTCACCCGAGGGAAAATTGTTAAAGCAGCCATTTTTAGATACCACTGACCGCGTCCTAACAACGGGATCGTTCGGTGATGAGCGAGGTTTCCTGAGCTTCGCTTTCCATCCCGAGTTTAAAAACAACAATAGATTCTTCGTGTATTATTCGACTCGCTTACGGAGAAAATCGGGTCACAGGAATAAGGCGCCTTTTCTGGCTTTTGATCATGTCACGGTGTTGAGTGAATTCAAGGCTTCAGTTTACAACCGTAACAGAGGACTAAGAAGATCAGAGACTGTAATCCTTGAGGTGGATCAACCTGCAGATAATCACAATGGTGGAATGATATTTTTCGGAACTGATGGGCTTCTGTACTTGACGCTTGGAGATGGCGGGAGAGCTGGTGATCCATTTGGGAAAATTGGAAATGGTTTGAACAGGTTAGAATAATTGAAGAACTGTCTTGTTTCATGATGACTGAAGTGACTCGGATTTTGCCTTATTTCTCAAATTATAGTAAAGACAGTAAAGTAGTTGCACTACAAAAGATTACGGGAACTTTAAAGAGAGGCTTCAAACCACACCTCAGAACTACAAAAGTTGTTAGTTAGACGGTTGTTATGGAGACGTACAGCAGCTCACAGTGAGCCCTTTTCCACCATCACACTGACAGAAATTGATGGAGGAGAGGCAATCAGCTACCTAGGCTTCAGAGTTTTCGTTTTCTTTTTTTTTGTTCTTATTCAGATATAGATGCAGTTGCGTGGCAGAAGAATAAGGGGCGGGACAGTGAATCTTCGCAACAGCGAACGCGCTCATAGCTCAGACTGGAAGGGTCTGACTGTGGCCGGAAGGGCCGAGAAGGAGCCTTGGCCGAGGTAGACAACGACAACGACAACAACAACGATAACGACAACGACTTTTATTTTCACCTTAAATTACTCATATTTAGATCTATAGTTAATTTATAGTTAATAAATTGATAGGTGCCGATTGGCTGGAATAACCATAGGGGCTAAACAAGCCAGCCAACCGGTACACTATTTTTGTTTACAAAGTTTATTAT
>JAPEIX020060697.1:0-11256 GCA_026122405.2 Zoanthus sansibaricus | reverse complement strand
AGTTGAGAACGCTTCAATCGCGAAATTTAATGCCCTTTTTTCATATTTGCCTATTGAAATCGCGAAAATAAAACCCCACGAAATATTGCCTCGCCAAAATCGCGAAATTAAGTACCCGCGAAATTAAGTACCAATAAGGTAGATTGAGCGTAACAGTGTAACAGAAAGTAATTCTTTATGAAGTAATGAAGAGTCAATCACAACAGGCGTTTTTACCTTAGCCAACCTACGGTGAATTGTTTTGCTTTTAGAGCAAATTGTAGAACGTGTTAGATCAATTCTTCATCCTCGTCGTTCATGCACGGTTATTTCTATGCAAGAAACTTTTTTATCGGATTTCATTTGACTTTTTTTGCTTAAATTGTCTTATTGGTGCGTATTTATTTCTGTAAGTGCTTTTTTGGAAACAACATTCTCATATCGAGCTAGCAAGCTCAAACTATAAATCTATCGAGATCAACTCGAGTCGACCGGCGTGTAAAGCAGTCAAATGACCATGAGAACAAAACCTTTATACTTAAATACTTCAATTTATAAATATCGGTCAGCGAGCCAGGAAGTAAAGAAACTGCCGTGCATGAGTGAGGACCAATCTAGACCCAATACATGAAGTCACTCAGCAATCGTGCCAATTACTACAGAATCAAATCAAGTTATATCGTTCAATCAACCGGTGTATGTTCGTGTAACTTTTTTCTCTATCAATACTATAGGTGCTTTTCACCTGACGACAAGGCGGCCATGTTGTTGTACTCTTAACAAAATAATTTTGATTATTTCTTTTGTTTGGGACACCAACATGGCCGCTATGTCTATTGTCTTTTGTGTCTCTCGGGATTGTGTGAAAAACAAGAATAGGAGTAATCATAGTCAGAGATTAATGGGACTGCTGAAAGTTTCCCGCTGGTCTTTTAGCGTTTTCTTGGAATAATGTCAACAACCACATATTCAAAAGATTGTTTCTTTGTTTAATATTTTTGATGCTAGTGAACAACAGTAGCATATCAAAGAATCTAAACAGGTTTCTCTGTAATGAGAAGAACATCAGCATTTAAGCAAATAACACGTAGATTGTGTCGTAACCGTTCGGGCCGAGTCGGGTGTCGCACGTGTATCGTCGCTTTTCCCGACTGTCACCATTCGGGCTGCGTCGATTGACTGCACCCCAGTTATGAAATCGATTAAAATGCAAAACGGTCTCTTCCTTCGCCGGGAAATCGAAAATCTAAGCGCGTTAATCATATTGGAAACTGCGAAGAGGAAATGGACACGCGGACAGGATTGAAAAAGAATGGGGCGAGGAGCTGAAGGAGGCAATATGTCAAGAACGGTCCACGAAATTTCAAATCAGCCTGACATCTGCCAAAGGCAGACCATAGCGGATACGACGAATGTGTGTGAATTAGCTTGTGATCTTTCGGTTAACAAAAAGCTATTAAAGGAATTAATTAGTACTAAAGCATCAGAAAAGAGGTTTCCTTCAGTTGCAGCTCATTGTTTACTGTTTACAATTTTTGTCGATGAATCATAAAAATTTGTCTCCCTTGTTGGCACTTAGAATTAGTCAGTCTACAACTAGTATATGAACTTAATATTAAGACAAAGATAACTTCTCCAAATGCAAAAAAAAAGACTGAAATCGTAACCGAACGTCCTAAACTTCTTTGTCCAACCACGATGAAAGTAGGACGCACGGCAGTCTTTATGAAAAACCTCTCACCTTGTAACCAGCTTGGTTGAAGTTGTATGAAGACACACAAAACTAAAACAGCTCCACTTAACTTCTTCATTGTGCTAGCTGACCTAACAAATATAAAAACGAAAAAAAAAACAGGTTAAGTATGATGCATTGATTCATTGTCCGAGGTTGGTTAACGTTTAGGAAAATGCTTTTGCGCTATTCGTTCGTCCGGCAGAGAAAATATCTAAAAACTAAATTTGAGTTTCAATATTTTTTACTAGCTTGCAGGAAAGCCTCACAGCTTAGGCCCGGTTCGCACCAGGGTTTTTTCTAGAAAACATATATTTAGCTCTAATTTCTGTGAAAAATTGTTATGCGGTCGCAGAAATAAGTTATAGTCTTAGCAGTTAACTCATTACCTCTTAGCGCGAAAATGAATTTACAAAATGGAATCTGTCAAAGGATCCGGCAATTCTTGGTCTAAGCGTAATTTTCGTTCTTAGTTAGTTTACAAATTCTACTTCAGCAGTTTGTGTTTATAGAATCTCATATGATTATTGGCTGAAAAAGCTCCATAGAAATTTTTTCTCGGTCACAAAATGTATTGAAACTGCGTAGAGCTAAAAAAATAAAAACATCGAGCCTATAAGCAACATTTTACACGCATTTTTTTATAAGAACAAACTTTATAAGAAGAACACCCAGGCTGAGATTTGTCCAATAATTAAGACTGACAAGCTAAGAACAAGCACCAGGCTGAAATATTGATCAGACAAAATTTAAGAATTTTATTTAACCCTTGTTCAAAGATTGAGGTTTACATATACTCTAAGTTCATGCTAAAATTTCTAACCGTTCTTTTCATTTTTTAAAAGCAGGTGGTCGAAATGCTGGAAAGTCCAGTAGGTAAATACAGAATAGTGTAAACACCGGCAGTTCAGTTGTTCGTGGTCTTTTAAAACATTGTTCTGTAATTCTTAGCGCCTTTTTATTGTTGCAGTCAAGTGCCACTGTTTGGAAATGTCAGAAAATAAGAGCAATTTAGGAACAACTTGAGGCTGAAATCGCCAAACATTTAAGAACAGCCCAACCTCAGCCGAAAGTTACTGGTTTTTATAAAAAAAAGCGTGTACTGGTTCTTATTTAAATGTCAACTGGAGCACACGCTTTTTTACTAAAGAGCAACTTTCAGAAGAACAATGAGGCTCAGATTGGCCGAAAATTGAGAACAATTCAAGAACAAGCTCAGACTGAGGCTGAAACAAAGTGAAATGTTTCTAGTTAAAACTTTACTGAATCTTGTAAAATCGTTGGGCAACAAAAAAAGTGACCTCTGCATTCTGTGTACGAGGATTACGAGAGAGAACAAAATGCACAGTGGTCAGTAATCTCACTTACATGTACAGAGATCCCCTCAAAATATTGTTTTTCTATGTCTTGTCTTTTCGTTTTGGATCTCCGACTGTTTCAAACCGCGCACAGAAGTAAGAACAAATTAAGAAAACATGGAGGCTAAAGCAGCCAAAATATTAGGAACAATAACTGAATGAGCCTCGGTAAAATTTACTGGTTCTAATAAGAAAAAAACGTGTTCATTTCTTTGCAGATATCAGCGGTTGAATTATACTCTACAGCTGCTACTCCATCTGTTAAGGACGCATTACAATACAAACTTGCCTGAAGCCGGAAACTTGCAGGCCTGAAGAAGTTGAAAACAATTGTATAGTTAGGATAATGTTTGACAGCAAAGACCGTTATGGCCAGCTGAATTATTGTACATTAAAGTCTAACTATTTTAAGATCAGCCAATACAAGTCATAAAAAATAGCATACTATATTGATCTCCTCAAAGTCAAAATAGGAATGTCGGTTAAATTCCCGCATAGCTCAGTTCGGGATTCTAAGATACTGAAATATTTCGTATCTAGGCGCAGGATTTGCATTTCATCGTAAAAATTATATTCATGCACTCAGATAGCTAAGAACAGCGTAGCGATACATTTGTTTCAGTGGGAAAACGAAAGCAATAAAAAATGCAGTGGGGGGTTTCGCAAAACCTAAGACCTCAGCTGAAAAAAAACGATATAGAAAAAAATATGAGATAGATCGAAAAACGGCATTTTCACGTTAGCATTAAATACTTACGGGGTGCCTTAAGGTAACTCGCAGAGCTTACTTAACCATGCTTCTTACATGTCGGTTTGTTTTGAGGATAAGCCCCGAGATAAACTACAGCGACTCGGAAGACAGAAACACTGGATTGTGTGACAGCATCGACAAGAATTTATAAATAAACAATAAATTTGGCGGAAAAAATATATTTAATAATCTTAGCATATAGCACTTCTTCAGATGATGATTTACGAGTCATGAGCTGAAACCTTTATCAGTGCATCCAGTGAACATTCTTATCAGAGTTTTCGCTGTCATTTCTCGACTGTTACTATGTTAGTGTCTACTTCGTAAAATATGAAGGTCTAATCGGCAACAGGGTTAAAACCAAACTATTGAAAACTAAGATTAAGACCATCCCCTCCCTCGAAAACGAACCCAATAGAAACCGTTTAAGTGTTATGAGTTTCAATAATAATATTCACTCACTTAATCCCGGATAATCTCTATGTTAAAATGACTGTTTATTGAATTCCTCTCGAGCCTAGTTACGTCACGCAACCCTGGGTTTCTGTGTGATAAATCCGTCTTTACATCTCAGTATTTTTCCCATTGCTTTTACGAGTTCTTAGTTTACGACGTCTTCAATGGGTCTTAGATCTTAATTTTTGAGACATCCTCGAAAAGATTGTCGTTGTTTCTCCAAAACAGCTGAGGTTGCTTAGGTGATCATGAACTCGTTGAAAAAATAAGGGCGTGGCTGAGATGAGGCCGTCTCACGAAGCGGCTTCAGAGTAATACGAGGATCATCAACAGTGCGCCACTCTTCCCTTCAGAATGCCATTTACTTTTTCTAAGCCTACATTTCTCTATTCTACTTTTCTAATTCTTCTAAATTTAACTCTAGCTGCTCTTTCGCTTTCTCATTCCAATAAGTCAAGTTTACAAACCCTTTCTCCTAGTAACACAATGTGAATAATTTTTAGACACATGTCGAGATAGTGCTGAAAAGCTGTTACATACGACAGCAAACTTTTGATTTACTGTAGAAAACTATAATTTTCATAGCTATAGAAAGCGTGTCTTTTATAGTTTCCTTTCGTATAATTTTCATATTCATCTGAGTACGAAAACCATGAAAACTGTCGAACAGTTCTACATGAATAAAACAGAGCCTGAGCTCTAAATCTGTTTACTTCAGCGTCTAAACGCTGCATTAGATAATATTAAAAAACAGACTATATGCAATTTCGCGCGGATAAAACAGGTGAAAAAAAAAGATAAAAAATCTATTAAACGCTTTACCGTTACGATTTTCACCAACGCTTTAAAATAATTAAAAGTACATTTACGTTTCTTCTTCTGTTATGTATAAAGGCTTCCTCATTCTGACGAAGCCTCACACAAGAGAAGACGAATCGTAAACGTACTTTTAAATATTTTATCGCGTGAAAACCGTAAAGCATTTAATAGTTTTTATTTATTTTTTTTGTCAAAGTGCATGTACTTAGATGTGGTTATTAAACTACCTTTTAAAAGTGTTCAGTCGCGTAATGAGGACTTTGGGAAAAGCTTGGCTAGCTGAAATGCCCGTCTCTGAGTTTTATGTGAGATTATTTTGACTTAAGCATTTTTCTGAGGTAGTGCTATAAAGTTAGTTTCAACCGTCGAGATAGTCCAGAGGAATAGAGTGTCTGCAGCGCACAGGCTATATAAAGTATGTATCTCAAATTGATTCCCAAAAGTGAAACTGTGTGTCATACAATAATACATTACTCAAGTCATGCAAAGGTATACTGCGCGCGGTACTGATAACTCAATATATAATTAAAGCCTCCGTCTACACGTATCCCCATATTTTTGTATCCTCAATATTTTGTTGCGGATAGATATTTCGTCCACAAGCATTCGAGGATCTCTAACAGCTGAACCGGAAACTTTTGAGTCCGTTCTCTAAAGTGGAATTTTGCGTATCAACAAACAATTTGGATACGTGTGGATTGTAAAATCCGGAAGTGTTTTTGTCCGATTATGCAACATAATCGCAATCAATCTTGCTTTTCTCATTTTTCTTCCGTTTCTGTCTCGGTTGTGACATATTAATAAGAACAAAAAAAAAGCGAAGGATTTCACCATAAAGCATCACAATTTGTATTGTATAGTGAAATATAAAATTGCCATGTGCAGATTCTTGTCGGTTAATTAAGGCGGCGAAAAACAAGATACAAAAACCCTCAACTTGTAGCGTAACATTGTTTCGTTGCAAGTTTTAGCTCTATGCTTCGCGTTTTTCACCTTGTGTATGTCAAAATTTTGCAGCAAAGCGCACGTGCAATTGAACTGCGCGAGATTAAACGTGTAAAGTGAGAGCGTGCATGAGGCGCCGAGGTGTGAATTCACGCAAAATGCGTGAGAGTTGATAGCTATGCGGGAGAGGCACCTAAAGGAAATTTGGGTAGCTTCCCACAGGAAACACAACTGTTAGATGATAAAATTATTTGAAAAATTAGAGCATTAAGCCAGATAACATTTTTAGCAATGATTCCGCTTGAGGTAGTCCCTCCCATTCCTTGTCATGCCGACATGCATCCTTTTCGGGTTTCTTCCCCTCAATTTGTTAAATGTAACTGTGCGTGTTTCACTCGAAGAACTTGTCATGGAGCTGACTTGTCTTGACAAAAACACAGTTTGCCATTTTCGACTGACGTTTCATTTCAAGTGAACATAATATTAGATGGAAAAAATACACGTCACGCATATTGTCAAAATTATGCGTGATGAATAAACAAAATTAACGAATATACGGGTAAACTTAGGCCATTTACTAATTTACTTATCTTGATAGACACTATTTAAATATTGCGTACTTGAGCATTTATGTAAGAAAAACTCAGGTTTGACGATTACAACATCAAATACTTCATTGAGTGAGCGAATTCAGCTCGGTATGTTAAATTCTACAGTAAAATACAATATAAATTAACCAAAGTGCCTGGCATTCAATAGACTTCAACACAACCAATATATTTTGATAAACAATGGTTGATCAATAAAATGTCTTTAAAGCGACGAAACCACAAAACAAAAAAATAGAAAGCAAATAATTTTACTAGAGCAAACGAAATACGAAGCTTTAGTACGCGTGTGGATGTTATAATTGCGTTGGGCGGAAAAACGAGAACTTGAAGTACAGTGTAGTCCTATTACTATTTTAAATACATAAAAAGGCAGCCTTAATAATTACTCTCCGATCACCCCGAGAGGTTGAACTATTCTTAAAGGGAAAAACAACCAAGATGAAGTGCAAAAGGCTAGCACGGATACGTTTTTAAAACGACTCGGTAGACATTTTTAACAAAGCTTCTTTAGATTTATTTTTTCAATGACAGACAATGGTCGTGTTCTTTTACATTTAATCACACGTTTCAGAGAAGTTTTCTATCTCTGTTTCCGGTTGTTTTGTTGTGCCTTCAATTACAGATATGAATCTTAATAACTTTCGCCAGTGACAGATTTTGTTCTTTAGAATTCAGTTTAATCCCCATTTAAAAATTGAGAAAATTTCCAACGTGCTGAAAAAGCGCATCTCACCACTGACTTACGATTTGGATTCTGTTATGCTCCAGATCATTCCACGAGATCGTGCGAATTATATTTTTAAAATCTATGTTCTATTAATTCTAAGATTTACTTTAAACTTTGAGGAAGAATCATGCAATCAAGATTTTTTTGTACAGTACTGAAGCATTGTTTTAAAATAATTTGCTTCGCAATATAAGAGATAACACAGAGTCACAATAACAAAAGCCGGGGTCAGTGAAAACTAAGAGAAGTGAACAATGCTTGTATATCATTTGTTGAGACTGGCTAGTGACTGAACGCATATCAAGTTCCTGTTAGCAATTAAACGCGGCGTTTTATATAAGAATAACTTAAGTAACACAATTTTAACATAAGAAAAACGCAAACACAGAAAACAACAAAACATGTAGAGCAAAAAACGTACCTCCACGAAAACTCGAAACTTCTTTTGTTCTCTTGCGTTCCCACACGCGCCAGACAATACTTTATAATGTAAATTTCATGTAATCTCGCTCATCAACTCTCTTTAATATATTTGCAAGTCCAAAAAGGGCTGGGCAAATTATAATTATGTATGGTCTTTTAGAGTCTTTGTGTTCGTGATCCAAAAATGGAAAGTTTGCCCTTTTTTGTTTTAGAGTACGCATTTCCTTTATAAATGATATTGTATTTCCGTTCAGTAATCTCGAGTAATCATTCTTTGTAAAGATCGCTTTAAATTCCGTTCAGGGCACGTCTTACTGTGCTTGTTAGGAGTTACCAATGAGTTACCAGGCAAGCCTCTTAGTTTCTTAACTCATTAGAAGTGGATAATGTTTGTTTTGTCCTACCCGAGGTTTCATTGGGCAGAGAAAGTATTATTAGCTTCAATTACATGCAAAATCCTGTAGAAATGAACAGCATGGTGCATACTCAATTAACTGCTAAAACACTCAGTCTCAGAGCTGAATAGGTTTAAAGGATGGTTTATAAAAACTGACGCCAAAATTGTTGAAATGATTATTGCATTACTAACATTTTTACTTAATACCAGTGGTAAAATATCAGAGCCAGACGATTTTGTTCTTCCCTTAAATATCAACCCACAACAAAATACGTACAATTTGACATTGTTGTTCAAAACAACGGTAGAAAAATATATCTGCAGCCTTTGGGATTTTTCGTTTTGCTTACCAAGTTCTTTTGTTTTTGCCTTTTATTTTTTAACTAACCAATGCCTTTATTGTTTCCGTGTAATAGCGTGTATGGTTGAGTTAGTATAAACTAATAATGAATGAATATATTTAATTTACAGCGCTCACATCGCCAAATATCGAAAGGGAATTTTTAGTGTCATTTTAACAAATAAATACAGGATTCAGAATTTTGAGAGAAAGTCCCCAACAGCCGCCCACGTATCTATTTGACACATTGGCCCTTTATGAAGCGGACTCAGACAAAACAGGGATCACTACCCTGTTCTTTTCGACAAAAGGCGGCATGGAATATTTTGCCGGTGTTGCCCAATTAAGCTTTTGAAGGTCAAAAAACAAAGATGCCGGGTCAGTCCTGCGGTTTAAAACGTCCTGATCCGAAAAGGCTAACAAAAGTGTGTTTTTTGTTCAAACGTTTGATCCATATGGTGAGAGGGTAAAAGTAAAAACCTTTTCATCTCCAGACTCAACACATGATATCTTTAAAAGGTGACTGAAAAAAAAATATGATTGTTGAAAGGCTAATTATCTGATTTTTTCAAAACACGACAAGTCTGATATTGAAATAGTTCTTCACTACATATATTTCATTTTATTGTTATTAACAATATTTTAAATGTTTAAAACTTTACTGTTTACATTAGAAATGTTTAAAATTTTCTTTTAAATCGCATTATTATATGTTATGACACTAATTTAAATGATTAAGCCGTTTATGATGAGGAAGAAGTTTATGACTTTAAACCGAATTACTATTACTTTTAATATAAATATATCTTATATTTATATTATCATTGAGTTAAAGTTAGTTATTAGTAACAATTATACTAAATTATAGAAATGATATTGCATCAGTGGGATGGAAGAATATTTTCCTTCAAATACTTTTCATTCCTTTGTCATTTATTTATTATTTTAAATACTTTGTGGTGAATCTTTATCATATAAGGGTTTTATTCTTTTTAGCTAAATGTTTATATTTAATTTTAAATTCATTTTCTACTCCCAACAATAGTAGCGTTTATAGTTCAATAGCCTTCGTGCAACACAGACGAACGGCGTGTCAGGCTATAGTTACTCAGGATTGTTACAGTGGCAAAAATGATAAATTGCCAACATTTTTACAACCTACCACTATCAGTGGTAAAATATCAGTGCCAGATCCCCAAATATCAACCCACGACATAAAGCATCCTTCATCAAAGTTCTTCAGTAATAAAATTCAAAAACAACGGTTGAAAATTGCGAGACCTAAAACCTTCGCAATTTCTTTTCTTGATTACCAAGTTCCTTCATTTATCACAATAACTTTCCGCTTTTTAAATTACCAGCCCCGTTGTTCTTTCTGTGTATGGTTAAGTTAGCATAAACTAAATTTAAAATAATGAATGAATATATATTATAGCGCTGACATCACCAAATGTGAAACAAATATAAATAATTATAACAACACTCCGAAAGGGCTTTTTCAATAAATGTTTATATCTCATTTTAAATCCAATAATGGTAGTAGTTATTATGTTAGACACGATAGTTACTGTGACAGAAATGATGTAAACAGATTTCATTATTTTTCTTTAAGAAAATATTTAAAAACAAATTGCTCCTTTATTTATTTGGCCAGCTTCCTCGAATCAGTTATAATCAGTGACCGCAGGTTGTTGACAGGTTGTCAAGTTATTTTAATAATTAAAATGTCCTTTTCGCTGATAAATCGAACTTAACTAATTGAAATACACATTTTTTTCGGCATCATATTAAATCGAACTTATTATCTAAACTTAGTTATATATATCAATTTCAATCTTTATTTCATTTAGTTTCTTTCATTTAACATTTTTATAGGTTCTAATCTCCTTTAAGTGAAACAACTTGCATCAGAGCAATCAAAATGTGATCTCATAACGAAGTAGACATTTTCCAAAAGCACTATAAATGAATGGAACGTGACGATTGAAGTTGTAAACATTCTGAAGGGAGATAGCGAGCTCCGTGTGTATAATAGTTCAAAAATAGAATCTTACCACAAACTAAGAATAGGGGAAAAACATAATTTTAAAATCTTTACAAAATGCATGGAACGTGAAAACTGAAGTTGAGAACATTCTTTGCCAAGCCTAGCTCACTGACTTCCGTTTTCCCGTGACGTAAACAGAAGTCAAGCAAGTTCACGTCCTTTTCATATAAACTAAAAGCTCTTATGTAAACCACAGAAAATAAGTGGAGGTAATTGTCCTAAACAATAACAAGAGGTTAATCAAACTTGATGACATAATGTGCTACTTAGAGAACCTTGATGGCTCTAGTAATATGCGTAAAAGGAAAAGCAGAAGAAAAAATTTAATTTTGATTGTAGTACTTTAGCTCCAAACGGTATTAATGAAAAATTTCCGCCGGTTTATCCGATTAATATAACTATATTTTTACTAACAGCAACGCCGGCCGGTTAAATTGTATTTCATTGACGGTGATTCGAAACGTCGGCTTTGAATTGTACCCCACTTACTGCAATGATTAAAAATATTTCAAGGTAGTGCTGGTAAATTACATGCTCTGACGAAGGACTAACACTCGAAACAGCTCGAAAAGTCGGCTTGGAATTGTACTCCACTATCAATTATGTAGTAACACTCCGGGCGATTCTCTCCTCCTAGTTAATTACGTGTCTCCTCCCCCTCGGTCGATTGG
>JAPEIX020060608.1:0-11259 GCA_026122405.2 Zoanthus sansibaricus | reverse complement strand
CACGAGCGGGTGAGGTGAGGGAGAAGGGAGGCAAAGGAAAAATAATTAGAAGGGGAGGGGAAGGATAGATAATTAGAAGGGGAGGGGAAGAAGATGACAGGGAGGGGAGGGGAAGAAGATGACAGGGAGGGGAAGGAGAGATAATTAAAAGGGAAGGGGAAGGAGAGATTATTAGTAGTAGTTGTACTTGTAGTAGTAGTAGTAACAAAGATGCATTAAAACTGTGAAACCTCTTGAAAAACAGTAGTCAATCAGTTTTCATCATTGCTAAAGTTAATAAAATTAACAAAATCTTAAATGGGCTATGCCACGATAATTTCGTTGTTTCGTTACTTAGAAGTTTTAGTTATGAACAAAATGTTCCTGATAAACTGTGAGGTGTAAATATAATAAAATGTTATAAAAACGTGCCACCCATAATACATTTTTGGGTATTTTTTGTCGAGATAGTAAATTAGTATCAAAACTTGAAAAGATTGGCTCAACTTTATCAAGATTTTCAATCCATTTCCATCCTTGCCATTCGTAGCGACAATGACAGGAAACAGAATATGTGTCACAATATAATCCTGAATAACAAAGTTAGACCATTATTTTTGGAATTCATTATTTTTGGAATTCATTATTTTTGAAATTTAGTTGAGGGTAAGACATAATTGAAATTTAAAAAACATGCTAAAATAGCATGAAAATAGGGCGTTTAAGACTTAATAAATTAATTATTTTATACCTTGTCTTTTCTTGTGAACTGATGGCGAAGGTTGTTTTGGTTCAGTAAGCAGTTTCACTTCGCCTGACTCAGCTGTTACTCGACTGTTATATCCAGTGATATTCGTTTTACCAGTATCTTGTGAAGCGTTCCGTTCAGCATGCGTGACCAAAGGTTTGTCACCAGTTCCTCTTCGGCTGTGGAAGGACTCTGGGTAGCCCGATGTAGACGTATCTAGCGATTCAAAAACACTGTGACTAATACTACCCGACCTTGGGGCTGACAGTTCTTGGGGTTCTTGTTTGTCAACCCCTGATGATCGTTCATTGCTCGATTTTTGAGTTACACCCTTAGAAACAATCGTTGGCAATTCTCTTCCTTTTGCTCTTTGGTTGGAAACCACAGACTTTGATGTTTCAAGTTCATTCTGTTGCGACTGTGACGCCTCCCTGGTATTCACTTTTGTTGTAGATCTAGACGAACTTGAAACACTAGATACAGTAACTGTTCCCGATTGACTAGACGAAACGGAAGGAGTTGCCAAAACTTCGTCCGGTTTTGAAGTTTTTTCATTGCTGATATCAGAAGTCTCTGAGGTTTTATCACTGCTCGGCAGTGTAGGGCGTCGTGGTGGTGGATGATCGGGAATAGAACCAACAGACTTGGTCTCAGGTCTTCCCTGACGGGAGGTTTTACTGTCTTTACTAGAAATGTTACTACTATCCTGAGCTATTATCTTAACGATGGTTACGGAGCTTATAGGTTGTTCACGATTAGACAATGATTCAATCGATCCACTCTCTAGTTCTAAACGCTTGGGATGCGTTTCTTCCTTGCTGAAAGAGTCAAGTTTAGTTCGCTTATGATCTGAGTGATAATTATTCAACTCAGGTTTCGAATTATAATCAGGTTCTGCATCGTTCGATGATTTGCTTCTCACTTGATTGGTCTCACTGTGGTCATCAGAAATTGGTTTGGTATCCATTTCAGGTTTTTTGAAGGTGTTTGCTTCCGCTTGGCTTTCACCATTTGTGATCTTATTCGCATTCTAGCGTTGAACAACCAACGTGATCAAAAAAATCAAAAGTATTATTATTAATAATAATAATATTATTATTTTAATAATTAATAACAATTTTAACAATAACGTAATATTATCTTTATTACATTATTACAAGCATGAAACATTTCAACCAAAAACAGTGACGAGAGCACAAGAAGACGACCTTTATTTTCTTACATATGCTGTTGCTTGTTGGTAACACCAAAAGTTGTTTGAATCGTACATTTAAGAATACTTTTAGCAAATTTTGGTGGCAAGGTGTAAAAATGGAAATCATCGGACCCTTACCGTTATTCTATGATATTTAGTTTTAACAGATACTCCTAGAATGTTCAAGAAAACAAAAACTATTTACAAATTCCTACGATGCCAGTCGTGAAAAACAAAAACTAGCCTACATGTGCACAGTCCTCACGAACAAAATTTTAAGAACAGAAGATGGAAAAACTTGATCAGACCCTGAAGAAGCATTTCAAAGCTCCAAGGTGATTTAGAAATTGTGCAACTCCTTTTATTTTTTTCCCAAATCACTGACATACTCCATTTGCATTAACAATTAAACCAAGTATCAATAAAAAGTGCTAATTAGCGACAGACTATTTCGTAGTGAGACTGAATGATAATTTTTTCCGTAATCCAAAAAAAAAAAAAATTCAAATCTTCTCAAAAAGTCTAAACAACTAAAAGAAGGGTAAGAAAAACTTGAAAACCTACCGGAATTAAAAATGCTAGTTGAGGATGTTGACGTAGAATTGCTTCTGCTTTAGCTTCATTTTGTGAAATGGTAATCTTTTCCTTCAGACTTGTTCTCTTTACAGACAAGCTATAAAAAAAGTGTCAAAGTGTAAAATCAGTAAAATATTTAAAACGTTTTCTTTCTTATTTATTTAGGGAGGACTAGTTAATGAATAAAATCCAGTCATACTTGGTATCACACCTCTGTTCATTGACAACTAAGACACATCAATAACATCATCACCATTTTTACGTTGAGTGGTTTAACTGATTCCTTTTCTGCGCAGGAATAAAACGTCATGATTCACTGCAACTCATCTGACCGTACTAATGACAGGAAGCAGATCATTGCCGATAATCGCCGACCATGGAATAAAATGTTTCCATATCTCTGCTACTTAAAGCAGACTAGTTGCCGACCATGTAGGCAAATTGTCACAAACACTTTCAGAAAACCAGGCTTAACTGAACACCTAATATTCGTTTCATCGCCGACTCATTTTTGATCCGGGTTTATCCACAAAAACGGGGTTGGCTGGATTTACCCACTTTGGTAGCAATCTCTCCAACTTCCACTCTCCACTCTTGCTCTCCTTCTCCACTTGCGCTTTCCACGTCTTCTCTGGTTGCCCTCTGTTCGTCTTGCTTTTCACTTCAAACTCCAACCCTGTTCTCACAACATGCCCATCATCCCTAGCTCCTCAATACATGCCCATACCATCTCACTCCATTCGCTTCGGCCATCTGAACCAATGTTTCCTTCAATCCCAACATCTCCATGAGGTCCTCTGTCCTCTTTTTCTCCATCAGTTTCGTTTGATGTTCTTCTTATAAATGAATCCACAAAGGTTGGCACAATTCGATTGCAAATTCGACTGAAATGGTCTGTTCAGCTGCATAAAGTTTGAATGTTTTAATCGTTAAAAGTAATGCTATTGAAACTGATGTTTTACTCATTTCTCTGAGTCTTTACAAAAGATCTGATTTGAAGCCAATCTCATATCCATCCCAGACAGCATTCCAAGACAGCTAGAAACGATTAACAATCACAACAACACCCACGGCATGCAAAAGTGGGTATAAAAGTCATAAAAGTATATAAAAGTCATAGCTGAGTTTTAGGAAACATTTTCGAAAATAAAATTTTCTCTTTGAAAAAAACGTTATTTTTTATACACCATGCAAATATTAAAAAAGAGATGACAATAAGCAGCCACGATAAAATCTGATTCTGTAGGCAAAGTCTGCTGTTTTTTAAAAAATAAACAAGAAACTAGCCATTCAACTAAAAAGTGTTCACTGTCTTCAAATAATAGTAATAATACAACTTATATAAAAAGGTTCAGATCTCTTAAAATCTTCTTTGCCTTTAAACGTTTTCTCATTGAAAATAGATAGATTTAATATCTATAGATCAACTTACGTCCTTGAATTTCGTCTTTTCTTTCGTGACTCCTTCAGCATCAATTTGTTGGTTTTAACCTGCTTCTTCAGTTCCTTAATGTAAGCTCGCACATCAGGATCTTCACAGAGATCTAATGTTTGATAGAGGACAGAAAACTATTTCATGGGTTTTATCAGGACTTTTTCATTACAAGGAGTGCTTTATCTGTTCCTATTCACCTTAACTCCAACACAGAAGTAAACAAGACGAAGTACATATAGGAATCATTACTGGAAATGTTAGTAGTTACCAGAGTAATGGATATCAATTTTTGCCAGCACTAATGGTTCCCATAGCTTGAGATGTATCAATGAATATTAATTGATTTTACGGCGGAAGTCAAAATGGTAAAACGTATCCTACCCTTTTTAGACGTTTATAGCTTTATTTAATTAAATTAATAAGCTATTCAAGCGAACTCAAGGAAAGCATCATAGATTAGATTTATTTCTCTCTTCAGTTGTTTCTTGTAAGAATAAAATAAAATGTTGAAGATCCATAAGAGTGCTCTTCAAAAAAACTCGCTCAACATTTGAAACAACTTTCAAAATGTTAATTATTAGAAGCACATATGCTAAACAAAGAAAACATTTACATTCTTTAGTTTCTTTAAATACTATGTAAAATGCCTTTTATCTAACTATAATTAGTAAATACTAAAATAATTATCGCCCTTAGGGTCTGGACCTAGATATCATTTTAAATCTAGACGCTTTGCATACAAACAGGATTCCCTCACTATCACATATTCATCTTTATAAATTTTACGGTATAATTATTTTTGGAACGCACAAGTGGAGAAAGAGAGTAAGAGTGTTGGTTTGGAAAAAAGGATGCCATGAATCGAGCGAGATAGAGAGTGGGAATTGAAGAGATTGCTACCAAAAGGGGTAAATCCGGCCACCCCTGTTTACGAGGATAAAACCGGATGAAAACTGGATTGATGATGAGGATGGTACCAAAACGTTACCGTTGAATTCCTGACCTGAATAAAGAGGCCTTGAATGTAAGAATATATACTGTTATTTAAAGCTCTCTCCCATTACTAATAGCATTCACCTTATCCCAAATCAGTAGTAAACAGTAAAAATACGAACAGAAGCCTGAATGAAGGCCATTAGAACATGTAAAATAATCTAGTTTACAAACCATAAGGCGTCTCTCCCTCAGGTGTGCGCACTTCCAAGTCAGCACCATGAATAACAAGCAGCTCAATAACTCTTTCCTACGGAAAAATATAATCAACAAGAAAATTACAAATCGTTTACAAAATAAATCTGATTCTTAACGATTATTTCGTAGACAAAGTTAAGCAACTTACGGAAAGCTTGTCTTAGTTATAAATAATTCTTTTGTGCTTTACTTTATGCGCTACATATCTCTACATACATTTACACAATGTAATCAACTAGCTTTATCTCTAACTTCTAAAAATACACGCTTTTTTTATAAGAACAGCTTTATAAGAACAATGAGGCTCAGATTGGCCAAAAATTAAGGCTGAGGCAGAAAAAAAGTGAAAATGTTTTTCGTTAAAACTTTACTAAATCTTGTAATTTGATCCAGTGGGCTCTTGTTCTTGCGAGCGTCTTACATGAGTATAAGAGATAGCAATTATCATGACATGGTTGTCTCAAAGTTGAAAAACATCTATCAATAGTATAAAAGCCATAAACGTTGCCTACTCTCGTGGAATCAGTTTACTTTTATAATACAACATTGTGGCACCAGTATCGCTCAGCAAAAAAAATTGAAATTCTAACCTTGACAAAGATTGACTTTTCTGAAGAAAAATGCCACGAGAAACGCTTAAAAAAGCAGTTCTGAACCTCTAAATTTCAAAATTTTCTGGGGGAGCATGCCCTCAGACCCCCCTAGCGGCTTGCGCCTTCAGCGCCCGAGACTTGCCTCGTCTTGTTTTGAAACCTGGCTACGGCCCTGTAACCCTTAATTAATGATTTTGTAAGCTAATTAGCTTTGACGTCATCATTTGCGTATTTATTGCTTATTTCCATTAATAGTTTATAGTGCGGAAAGTTTTCATTGGAAAATGGGTTTGTTTATCACATTAATGCTTTTAATCTCTTAAGTGATATTTCAAAAACGAGTACAGTGTTTGAATTGGGCTTCCAAACACCGAGAAAATATGAATGTACGAGGCCGCGAAGCGGTCGAGTGCTTTATTGTTTCGAGGTGTTTGGAATCTCCAATCAAACACGATGTACAAGTTTTTGAAACAACTTTTCAATCGATCAAAATAGACGTGTTGATTGCATTGTTCATTGAACAGCTCATTGCTTCAAAGGTAATTATGATTGTTCATCACACAAAAGAATTGAGTTTTGGAGTGCAGAATACTCTTGCCGGATCGTAGACTAGTTTACATAAATAGAGGATATTACACGGTGGCGCAAACACATGCAGTTTATCTTTGAGTGGAAAAAAATATTTCACGAGTGAGCACAGCGAACGAGTAAAATTTTTTTGCCACGAGAAGATAGACTTCATATGTTCATGCCAACGTGTAATTTTCTTTTTATTACATAGATATAAGTGTTTCGAAAGAAAAAAAAACTAGACGAAAAAAACGGGCAAAACAAAGGAATGACGTCAGCGATATCTTCTTTAGTGAGGATATGGAAAATATGTCACTCGTATCCCGGATGTAGTTTCACGTGAGATCTACGAGTGGTGTATTTTACGGTAAAACACTCATATCTATGTAATAAAAAAGGACATTTTTTACTGTTAGAATGCATGTTATGTTTGGTTCAGCGTTGGTTGCCAATAAAATTTTAGGAAAAAACACAAATATCACCTCCTAACTCCAAACGGTGTTCAAGTTGGCATATAGTGAACAGAAAAATCATCCTTTGAAAAACGCACATTGCCATAAATTTATCCATTGCGCTCTGCACAAACTGAATCCATCAACACCTTATTTTCTTTGTCTCTGGCCAACGTGATGTATGATTCTGTTTATCATTGATGCAACCACCCAAAATATATCTCCCTATCATATTTTCAAAGAACATGGAACTGATAAGTAATCAAAGAAACAGGACAAGATCTCAATTTACTATAATTATTCTGTTTTTGACGTCACAGGCCAGAAGACAACACAGTAGTTATCAGCTTTCATATTTCTCGGTCAAAGCGAATTCAAAAGTGATTTTGCATAACGTTGAACACAAAGTACATCATGATGAAAAATACTTTCTTTTGCCACCACCATTAGAAAAAGAAAGGGCTTTTGATGTATACAAAATACCTACAACTGATATAAACACTTTAGGGTCATTCCACATTAAATCACCAAATGCCCCACGCACTTTGGTCCTTTATTTTTTTTCATTTGTCACCAAATGTTTGCCTTTAGGTAGAAAGAATAAATCTCAAATTTGAGCCCATTCACTTGAATAGTTTTTGAGATATGGCCATTTTTATTTTAAGGGTGGTGGGCTCAATATGATGGATATGTAATTTGACACCATTTTTAGATTAAAATATTCTCAAAAGAAATAATCTCTGAAAAGTGAAATGTTTTATGGTGGTAGAATGACAGAAAGAGATGACAATTACTGCAAAATGGTACTATTTACTGCAAACCTTACAATTACAGGATGGGGGGGGGCAACAAGTCAAGAAAAGTTTTTGTCAGCACCCATTTTCTAGGAGTCAAAACTACTATTTGTATTTATTTCAGACTCTAGATATTTCAGGAGCTTGAAGTCTACCATCTTGGCTTCAACATCTTAGGATTTCATGGTTACCATGTACATTGTTGCTGGATGGTGAGTCCATCAAACTCATTTTTGGTCAATATCCGGAAACCAAAAAAAACCAGAAAAACATCTTCGATTTTCAGTTTTATGTTTTTTTTGTAAAGGTATTTGCATATAGGTTATTTGTGCCAAATATGGTTCACTTCATGAAAGTTCTTCATGATGAAATTTATTTCTCAATATGTAAAGTATGTGAAGTAAATGCAATTACAGTAGTAAACAATAATTTTGTAATTTAATGTATTTTTTTTTCTAAATATTATTTTATCAAAAATGCGGGAGAACAATGAAAGAGTGAAATAGTGCGAATTTTAGTCAATAGTGCAGAATCACACCATTGCACTTTACTCTATCCTACCTTTGCAATGTTTAATCTTCACCTCTCCAGAATCAGTACTAAAAAATACCAAATGGTTCCAGAGCTGGCCTTGAGGTTTCTGTAATGAAGCAACGAAAGGGAAATAATCTGTAAAGCTGGTAATCCATAAGTATCTTTCTTAAATCATACATATTCAATACAATTTACTTCTCAACTCACTGCACATGATAATCAATTTGAATCATTTAATCGGTTGTTAATCATTTACCTCTTTAACAATTGTCAACAGCACTCTGGATTAGGGTAGACAGTTGTGGTATCATGCTAATTTATGCTAAACAAGATGTAATTATACTAGACCCAGTCCAACACATATGGGACACTGTGTTAGGATTGGGGTGAATAAATATGGTGGGCAGTCAAAGTAACTTTTGTGTGACTTCTAAAGTAGGCATCATAGGTCACAAGTGAAACTCACAACATTAAGTTTTGGTAATTCTGAGAATGACAGCTGGAAAGTCAATTAAAAGAAATATCCACATAACCTGGGATGAGGATGAAAGCTTCAACATCATCTGCAAGTGACTCTGTGTTTGTATTGATTTTGTTGTCATTAGCAATGAAAATGTGAAAATGCTGAGTACATTAATCAAATATAATACAGAATTTTCTGTTTATACTGTATGTTCTTCTTCTTTTCAGACCATTCAACTTAAAGATTTTGAGTTTTTTTCCAGATTACATTAAATGTAATCAATAAAAGGTGTTCTCAGACTTGAAAAAAGAAAAGCTGCAGCAATTGGTGTTGTTCAAGAGATACTTAATTGTTTTTTTTTTCTTTTCATAAAAATAAAACTATTAGATAATTTTTTTCCCAGCGCACTTGTAAGTATTACTCATAGTTCAGTTGTTTTCATTTGTGTAAATATAGATTATATTAATAGCAATCAGTTAAATATCCTCTTGGGAATAGCCAGTGTTACAACAAATCATCTTGAGTCAACCATGTTAATCTAAAATTCCAATATAAATGTAAACTTTCCAATATTACACCATGCAAATTATTTTTCAGTTAACAATATATCATTCCAAATATCTACGTGGATCAGTATACGATTGATAAAAAACAATAATTTCAAACAACAGGTTTAGTTTAAAAACTGCAACCATTGTAAGCTTTTAAAGCAGAGCAGCTTCATAAATAGTTTGTTTAGGAAAGTGATCACTTTTAGGTAACATCCCAATTTTTAGTGATCAGACAATTTTCTAACAATAATTTTTTATATCTACTTGGTTTGAAAATATTGTGTTAGCATTAGTCTTAATTGTGCACTACACATTATAGCAAATTCATAGTTAAACACTAAAGTGCAACGTTGATAATGAAGAATGATATGGAATGAAAGACTAAAATTAAATTCAGATGTCAAAAAATAATTTTTCAAAATCTCTGATTGATAACATTATAATTTACTCTCCTTACTTTGAAGTTCTGTGATCAATGTTGTAGGTTTTAAGTAAATAATTACTTTATTTAGGGCTCAACAGTAACATTTTAACTTACAGTAATAGTCTAGTGTCTCTAGTGTCAACTTAGATGTTAGTAGTATAAAACGTTTTTTGTACAAGCGAAGCATTGAAAATCATGGCGGATGTCTTGCTTGAGAAAGGCAGAAACTTGTTCAGTCAATATCAATTTGTTAACTAGCCAAAGAGGAAAGTGGAAAGCGGAAAATCAATTAGGAAAAAACTGGATTTCTACTAGTCTGTGACTGGTTGGCTGCTGTTAGTGTTAACAACTGTGTGAGATGCTACTTCTCAAACTTATTATTACTTAACTTCAGCGTCAAATTGTTCTTTTATTTTTCATCCGATTTCAACCTCATTCTTCTTATCAATTAAGTTTGTTCTTTTAAAAATAAATTTATAAAGCCGTAATGCGAAAGAAGTTTCCCTTGGCAAAGTCAAAGAATGTATGGATGATTGACGGCTTAAAAATGCCTTTGCCATTCAAATTTTTTTGACAATTTTAGAGCACATTTTTTAAACGCTGTTAACAAGTGTTATCTCCGTCAATACTGTGTAAAAATGCTCATGGTATATACCAAGATTCAAGTTAAGCATTACAAAATATAATGCTAATTGTTTAATATCAAGTACTTTTTTTACTTTTTTATTTAGACTGAATAGAAGAGGTGTATTTTTGGGGGGTCACCCGGTATATATAAAATATCATCAAAAAGTATCGTTTAAAGAAATGAAAATAAAACTTACCGGGAACACAAACAGGAAACACTCAATGTTTACATCGCAAATTGTTGTGAATGTGTGAATGAGATCTTGTGCAAGCGATGTCAAGCAAAGAATAGTCACCTGGTGAGTCGTTTGTGCTTTTAAAAATAGATAAATAAAAGCGTTTTTCCATGCAGTGCCTTTTAAGTTGTTTACAATGTGTTTTTTCTAAGTAGCACGCACTGCATTTTTTTTAGCAAGAGCAAGAGCATATAAGAATTACACCTTTGAATCGGAATTATGCGAGAATGCTTGCTTGTTTTCTGCTAAATGACTTGTCTAGACGTCTAGTTTATTTGGTGTCCTTTGAGTTTAGAGACGAGCTTGATCTTTATTCATGGCATTTCCTTGGCTTTACCATACATTTAGTTATTTTGTTTGGACGTTTTTGCGTGATTTCAGAGCACGTTGTTCTACAGCTGTTTAATTATATTCATCTTCAATGAATACTGTAAGAAAAACGACTAATGTTCCTGGTAGGATAACAAATTTTTTTTTTAAATAAAATGATGGCGGTTTTTGTTTACAAAAACTAGGTACCTGTACAAAGATCCGTAAATGTACCCGTCAGACGCAACTAGCAATATAAAATGTTATCTTTACCTTGTTGTTCCACCGTTATCGCATCCTGATTACGGGGGTACTCTTCACGTAAAATTTATCTTCTTGGACTTTTGGCTAAAAATACGTCTCGCAGATCTCGGTAGGTTATCTTACGATCGTTTAAAGCCGCCTTTGTTACTTTGTCCCCACCCCCTGCCCTCATCTCTCTCCTCCCCCTCGGATAAGATGGATTTTGAGTCGTCAACCTTATCTTTCTCGATGGAATTGAGATTTCCTTTGTTCTCTCTTTCAAAATTGCCAGACTCCTTGCATCACATTTTGTTAACTTGTTAACAGTGTGTTACAATA
>JAPEIX020060560.1:0-11259 GCA_026122405.2 Zoanthus sansibaricus | reverse complement strand
TACGATCGACGGCAAAAATTAGAATTTCTCATACAAAGTCTTATAAAAATTTGAAAATGTCGTTACTACTGAATTTTTCCACGCTCACTAAGCTTGGGTTGCCTGTGCATGATCCACTGCGCATGCATGACGGGAAAATCCAAACATTCTCATGCGGGAACGTCCCTCTCAATAAAATATTTTTTTTTATTCCCATAAAAGTTTCAAACGATGCTATTAAGATATTTCTTCAATTTTATTACATTCTTGTTTTTGTGTTGTACTTTACCACAGTATATTATATTCTCAGTTAAAACTTGTAGTTTAATAATTTTATTTAACAAATTTGTATAACGTTGTATATGATTCTTAACCAAGACAACAGTTGTTGTATATTGTTTTAAAATTCTGATATACTTATAGTCATAGTTTAAATAATTGAATTTAAAATAGCTGTTCCCAATTATGTTGACTCCGTTCTTGTTTTTTGGGTTTTACTGGTTTTGACTAATCGAAACGTGCTGTAAAGATTTCTTTTTACACAAAGCTCGTATCTTGAGGAAAACTAAGAAAAAATGAAAAAAAATGGAAACGCGCCACACCTTTTTGAGTGTTGCTATTTTGCTCGTTAAAAACGTTTCTAGTTGCCTATAACAAGAATTTCGTTTTTGTATTCAACAAATAATAGAGACTAAATACTTCGATTCTCTGTATAATGAAAATCGAAACTAGTCTCACAAATGTCTGAATTCATCTTAGAAATATCTGCTAAACTACCAGTTTAAATTTTGAAAACTGTCTATTTTGATAAAACAGAATCCTAACGTTTCCCTTGCAAAAACTCTTCACATTTCTATCAAATGGAATTCAAGATTCTAAAAATTGTTTTAATCAGTTCCAGGTAACACTTTATTTTATTCTTATATCAGTTTATTAACAAATAATTTCTTTTCTTAATTTTTAAAATTTTTTAGCTTATCATATTGTTAGGATCCAAAATAAGGTATTCAGATGATAATTATAATCAAAATCCAGAAAAAAAAAACCAGACATTTCATCATTCGCGTTGCAATCGATGCGAAATCGAAGTGCTCCGGGCGCCTGACTGATTCGTAATTTGACCAGTTGTGCGTACGTTAACTGATCAATCAAGAGACAAGAGATTACTATTGGTAGTATACTAGATTTCAATTAGGACAAACTGAAATATCAGCAGCGTTTCATAGCCTTAAGAATTGAACGTTATGCTTTGTTTAAGAAGAAAATCTTTCAATACACAGTTCGTTCCACTGGGTGTTCCTTGGTAATAAAGCGTGTCAGCATATTTCCCTCACCTCTTCAACTTTACATCCTTCAACGCAGCACTCTTGGTAAAGGTCTGTATATGTATCTCTCTTGTTTTCATTGGAGAGAAAATTGCTTGCTTGTTTTTGTGTTATGTCATTAATTGCCGATCCTTTGGGAAAAATGCAGAAATATGTTTAATTAAAACTTTTTTTAATAACGCCAATTCTATCTATGTATCTGTCTATCTTTCCGTCTGTCTTTTTGTCTGTCTGTCTATCTGTATATCTGTCTATATGTCTGTCTGTCTATCTGTCCATCTGTCTATCTGTCCATCTGTCTGTCTGTCTATCTGTCCATCTGTCCATCTGTCTGTATGTGTGTCTGTCTATCTGTCCATCTGTCTGTCTGTCTGTCTGTCTGTCTATCTGTCCATCTGTCTATCTGTCTGTCTGTCTATCTGTCCATCTGTCTATCTGTCTTTCTGTCTATCTGTCCATCTGTCTGTCTGTGTGTCTGTCTATCTGTCTGTCTATCTATCTATGACTGGTTTTCATCGTACCTATCAAACAGGCAACAGCAGTGTGTGGTAGAGGGCTGTGTATCTATACACCTCAACTGATAAAACATGGAGTTCCACAGGACTCAATTTTATGCCCATTATCATTTTTAGTATACATCGATGATCTTCCTGCCTGTCATCTGCATACAAAAGTTCATATGTATGCCGATGATACAACGATCTACGTCTTCTTTACCAACTGCTGAATTATATGCCAAGATCAATAATGACCTAACTCGCGTTAGGGATTGGCTTCTAGCAAACAAGTTAAGCTTATTATAAATGTTACTAAAACGGAGTAAACGTTTTTGACAATTGATTTCAAATTATCTAATTTAGAAGAGACCTTTCAATTAAGATTGGCAACAATCATGTTAAACGAGTCCACACAAGAAAATACTTAGGAATTCACTTGGATGAAAATCCAGCCCGTGTTCGACAACTGCGGTGTTGTCTGGGATAATTTGGATCATTGTCTTGCTACTACGCTCCAAAAGTTACAATATCGTGCTGCAGGCATAATAACCTTCTAAGGTTATGATATTCGTTCAGCACAAATATGAAAGCAACAAAACTGGGAAGATCTCGCCTCAAGACGTCAAAGACACTTAAGCCTCCTGATGTATGATACGATAAATGGAAATGTGCCCAGCTATTTCAGCGATCTTTTCTCGAATGCTTGTAAGAACAACCCTTATAGGTCTAAGCTGAGAAACACGGAATGTGATGATTGGTCACGTTCCGAAAACAGAATACTATAAAGGGTCTTTCTCATATAGAGGAGGATTACTATAGAATTCGTTACCAACTGACATTAAAGCGTCCGAATTTGAAGCTATTTTTAAAAGAAAACTGGTTCAAATTTAGGCAAGTGAACTGTTGACTGTATTTTATGTTTAGATAGATTACAGATTCACTTTAATTTGGATACAATTAAAGTTACAGAACTCCTTTACACGAAAGCCGTATAAAGACAGAAGTAAAACACTGCAAAACGCATTGAATATGCACATATAATAAAATCTATCTCTTTAGTATGAGAAGCAATAATTTTTTTGAGCCGAAAAAGAGTGTACATCAATTAAGTATGATAATATTATAAAAACAATTTTAAAAAGCATTTAAAGTTAAAATCCCCAAAATATTTAAGAACATTCAACCTCGGCCCTAAAATAATACGTTGTTATAAAAAAAGAAGTGTATTTATCTATCTATAGCTAGCAATCTATATTTTCTCAATCATTGAAAAACAAATCACGAGGAGCAACTTTCATTTACTTACTTTTTTTCCTAGATCCAGATATATTGCCGCAGACTGCCACTACCACACTGGTGAGGTCATCACCACAATAATGCCGATACAATGTGTTTGATCCGCTTTGCCTCTTAGTATTGCAAGGCGTCTTGCCTAGACAAAGCAAACGTGTGGATGGCATAGCTTTCGAGTTTTCAGTCAAAAATATTGCAATTAAAACAACAGCTAATACAATAATCGCAGTCCTGATCAACATCTAAAAAAAAATGAGAGTTTCCGTTAGTATCTAAAGCAATATAGCATCCTCTGCAACAAAATTAATTTTTGACTTTTTGTACTACACACTAAGTTTGCAAATAACGAAAAATAACAGTGTTTTTAGAACACAATTATTCCCTTTTTCTAAGAACGTTTTAATTTAGGAAGAAGCGACATACGGTTTGTGATTGGCTGAATTAAGGTTCAGGTGAGGTTTAACTTTCTTTTCATTGGCTCAAACTTCATGGGTCGCTCCGTACTATATAGTCCTCGTTTGTAACATAGCTAATGCGCTTTCGACTCAAATGCGCGCTCTCATTGGTCAAATCAAGGTCACGTGAATGACTTCAAATCAAAGTTACACCCGGCTGGTCAACATCTTGAAAATTGCTGATCAACTGTTGAACTCTGCTGTGGCGCGTCGAATTTTGTATCGACTTCTATTTTTTGGGGATTGAAATGTTAATTTAATTATGTCTTGCTTGTGTGCCTTTTGAAAAAGAAATTGAGGCCCAGTTTGTTTCACTCAGCTCTTTCTACACGAGCAATTTTTCCTCGAAAAGTTTTCGTTCACAATTAGGAAACATTGTTCGTGTAGATGGAGAAAAGTGGACATTTTTACTTGTCAAGGAAAAGCTAGCATTCCAGCTTTTTCTAGACGAGGAAAAATGATCAAATTCTAAATTTACTCATTTGTTTACACATTCGTGTAGAGGACAAGGAAAATGTGGCAAGAATATTAATAATTTGTTAATCCGAAACTTGTCATCAAGAAAAGCCTTGCTCGTTGTCTGCGCGGGCAAGAAAATCTTGCGGTCAATGGAAAACTAAAGGAAAATTTGTTCGTAATATCTATGACAAGTAAATTTAACAAGGAAAAATTGCTCGTGCAGACGAGTCTAATGTTAACTGAGATATTTCCATTTAGTATATACCCGAGTGAGTAGAAATCTAACTTGAAAATTGTTACTCTTTTTCAGCCTCTTGCTAATGTTGATATGCTTGTTCTTTAAATTTCTGTTCCGCCTCGCGTTGTTATACCACAAGGAAAAACGCAAAGCTAATTACGTGCTGTGGACTGGCTGTTCTGTGGTCGCTAAGCAGAAAACTTTGAGATTCATGTAAAAATAAAAAAATAATAATAATAAACACCCCACTTAATAATTTAGCAGGGTTATGTCCCGGTAAGGAGACTGGTTCCGAGTAGTGATGCTACTCACAAAAGATTGGATCACGTGCTCTTAGTTTGTGCAATCTTCAAAGCGCAAAATCCTCATCAAATTAGTTCGAGTAGCTCCTATGTTTTGAGGGATTAACTACGAGTGTATTTTTTTAACATATTATTCATATGTCTAATTGCTGTTGTTTTTTTCATTAATAAAGTGATAAACAGTGACGGAAAAAAATGAAAGAAGAAGAACAAATCAAATGACAGAACTTTCCATAACTTAATAATTGCTTAAACTTTCATACAAACATGCACGAAGTTATTTGTTATCATTTGTTTATTCACCCGAACCATAAAAGTACTTGAACCCAACCTTAACTAATCTATATGACTACTCCTATGGAATAAAAGGAAGTATTGTTTTAAACAGGTATAAATAAGCTATATTTAACACACAACAAAGCATTGAAACAATACTTCTACTGAAAACGTTTTTTATACTAACCCGGATAGATGAACCGATTTCTGGGTCATATAACATTTCTGTAAGGGCACACACTACGTGCAAAGGTACACAGCAAAAGACAGCGGTATTAATCGGGTAATCAAAAATATCACACTGTATAAACTAAACCCTGAAACCAGATAAACTTATAACACCGAACGTTCCGCAATTTATCTAATGAAAAAAGGCTACTCCAACTGTGTATTAGCTCTTGATCTATAATTTAACGATCCGCTTTGAACACAAATAGCGACATGACGCCAGTTATTTAACGGTAATTAGTCAAAGACAAACTTTAAAACACCATTACATGAGGCGAAGGAAAGTGTCGGCTTTTATGTAAAATTTTAAAGTTCATGTGCCAAAGCAATTGCGCCATTCTCAAGTAATAAGAGAACGAGAGTATACCGAGTTGATTTACCAAATTATCCCTAACTATTCGTAAAGAGTAAACGAGTTGTTTTCTTCAATAACAGAGGAGAACTTTCGATTCAAAGTCACACTTACCACAAAATACAAAAACAGGTGTAGAAACTCTTAAAATAAATACAAGAATTGTCAAGCTTCATTAACCTAATTAATGAATTGAAAGGAAAAGATTGGTGAATGTTGTATATACGTTGTGCTTGTTCTACTTTTTTTGACGAAATTAGCTTCATATTGTTTTTAAATTGTTTTTAATTTGTACAGTACAGTGCTTATTGCTAAGAAATTATAAATACTGGTATATATCAAGTATTTACAAACTTTAATTTTATGCAAACATTGACCTAACAAAACATTTTTCAGTTTTTTCTTTGGCGTGTTCTCAATAGGAGCAACTTAACTTAAAACGTGAAAAATAAGTTTCTTTGCCTGCATGCTGCAGCTTCAAAAATTGTTCCTGTTTTCAAACCGTTAAATCTCGTGAATGCCTTCGGATCGTTTCTGCGACGTTTATTTTTTTGATTCTGAAAGTGAAAAGTTTTGAAAGAAAACATTGCAGCGTATATCATATCATATATCCTCAACGCGGTACACACTCATCTTTTTACTCGCTTTGCAGTCTAATAACTCAGATATTTCTAGCATTGTTCTTACATTTATATTATTTCTGGTATTAATTTAAAATCTGTTGTTGTTTTTTTGTCACTTTTTAGAGAGTTTTGCATTAATGCCATCAACATAGCGAGGTGGAGAGAAAAACAGACTCAGAATTAATGCGATAACCATTAAATGACGACAAAAAGACCGGCAGAATCAAAGACGCGGCAGGGACAGACTCAGAATTAATGCGATAACCAGTAATTATTGCGATAACCATAGATTTTGACAAACAGATGCGGATAGATCTGGACTTAGTCAGTTACAAAAATTATGAGGGCAGACACAAACCTAAATGGGAATTGTGAACCGCAAACGACAGGCAGAACTGGACCAAGCGATAAATGGCACGACATGAAAGGGCCGGGCAGAAACTAACCAACGAAGGGCCGAAAGATTTCAATGCAACTTCAATAGAGACCTTTCACATTTTCTATATTTATTGTAGATTTTTTGGTTGTAATGATTTTCTTAATTAAGAAAATAACTTTTTGAAACCCTAATACTCAGAACTAAGTTTCAGAAACTTTAACTAACAGTAAAAAAATCACATCGACAATGATCTCTAGAAAATGGTATTTAAATTTTTTCTTCTTTACTTTGTTTAAAACATCAATCAATCACGTAGCTTCTAACAAATGCAGTTTACTAAACGAAACTGCAAAGGTTCAAGAGATTTCCAAGATAAATCTCCGAGATGTTAAACGTTCGGAAATATTTAAGATAAATTTCCAAGTTATTTAAAACAAAACAGAGTAATATAGGATTCATGAACTTTATAATCGAAAATAACAGAAGCACAATTACATGAAAGTTCTGATTACGCATGACAGCAAAAGATAGAATTATAAATTGTGAACTCAGTAGAAGACTTCAAATCTCACTGTTATTAAGGAAACACAATCTGGCCAATTATCATACCGGATGTACAGTAAATGACTTTTTCTTGTGACGGAACCGTACTGGTACTGCAAATTACAAAGCCCCGCGGGTAAGTTGTCGAAGAATTATGCTTTTGCATTACCATCTATCAAACACTACTGTTTTATATGTGATCTAAAAGTATTTGAAAAAGAAAGCCGTCATTCATTTCTTTTTAGTCTACTGTTATTTCGTGATTAGTAATTTTCTTCTTTGACTAAGTATCTTCTCTATTACAGAAAATCGATTACGCTCTCATTAATCCAGTTAGAACATGTATACAATGGTATTTCAGCCTGATAATTATCACAGAAAGGTTATTTTTTTCAATTAATTTCTTTACCAAACATTTCTCTAAAACTTGCTGTAAATTTTATCTTATTTTTTTTGCCGGTCTAGCTGAATATCTCATATACTAAATTATCTGTATAAACAAATGAAATTGCTAAAATATGAAATGGTCTTTATAGGAGTTCAGTACTTGTCGATATTACTAAACTGTAAAGTTTTCTGAGTCATTATTTGTACATTAATTTTTTTCAAAAGAGAATTTACTGCCTCGTCTTTGAATTCAACTCTTGAGGGGTTCAAAAAATCTCCACAGTTCACATATTTCAAAAGAACCAACTTTTACCAAACCAGCCGAGTTAAGTTTAGCATTAAAAGCATTTATTCCTAGGGTAAGAATGTGTGTTTTTGTTTGCAGACAATAAACCGACTTTTTGTTCTGCTCTGGAACAACTTAAACAAGACAAAACATTTGTAGTTAATAACCGCAATTGCATGTGTAATACGTGTGTATTAAAACTATTAAGAGGCTAAATTTTAATCCTATCAATGCGCGGGATTGAACAAAAATTTACCAACGATCATACATGAAAAAAACATACAAATTGGGAAAACAAACCTCTGCAGAAGCTGTTTCGGAAAACCAACTTGATCTCAGTTTTTCTTGAAGAGCCTAACAAACGTTGTTTCTACGTAAGCTTTTATACAGTTTTCACAACTTCACCGCAAACAAACATTCGCAAACTCTGTCTTTTATATAGTTTTAACAAAAACAATTTAAGTAACAAGTATACTTAGAAATAATCCTACACTTAAGAGCTTTGTGTACTTTAGTTATTTAAAAAGATTCTGAAGGACATTTCGGATGCATATATGTCAAGTCTTCCAACACCAATGTCGAAGAGAAAGTGCTTGCAATTGGTAGGCGATGCATGCATCAGATCACTTTACAGAATGATATCGCTTACAAGCAGGAAATTAAGACGTCTTTTCTACTGTGCTGCAGTTACAATTGTTTTATTTAGTTCGATTAGTTCTTATTTCGTGATTCATTCTTTTATTTTTCCCCTTCAGTAACAGCAAGAATGCTCTTACAGTGGTTTTTTCTCCTTTGTCGCAATAGTTGTCTGATGCAATCATTCCCACTACAACCATCATGGTTCAATGTGGTATTGAATTTATGAGCAATTAATATAAATTGAATGAATGAAAAAATAAGACAACGACAAAACTTACTGATCTAATCGGAAGATAAACAGACTTTCCTTTATCCTTTTCCCCGAATATTAATAACATGATTACTTAAACCACATTTGTGACATGTTTGTCTTCCGAGTTTATAGTGTTTGATCCATAGTCTTTCCTGGGTGAACATAAATCAAAGAATCAAAGTTCAAACGGCCCACGCCTCATTTTCTTGAATCAGTTAAACATTACAAAAGAAAAAAGATCAGAGAATTTTCGACTTGCTTCATTCAACAAACAAACTTTAACTAATGACACTTGTAGTGAGAAACAGTTGATCTTTCTTAAAAAGATATAGTTATACGGTTGTAGTCTCTTAATTGTTAGTGTTTTAACTTCAAGTGCCTGTGTGAGAACAAGATTTTTAATAAAACAAACACTTTGATAATTACTCAAGTAATTAAAATTGTTTCCTTTTGAAAACCATTAAGGCCGGGTCAAGAATTTGGAAACATATAAAAGTGTTTACAGAGCACTTAATTTTTTTCAATAAAGCCAATTAAAATGCTTACTAGAGTTCGATTACACTCGTTTTTTGGTACAGCTCTTACAACAGTTTATACAATAATTCCTGTTGCTTGCTAGTGCGATGCATTCATATAGTTCGCTATATTCATTAAACAATGAAAGCTCTTACTACATACCCATAACTAATACATCAGTGTCGACTGCCAACATCAGCTAGTACTGTATGATATACAACAACGTAACATGCATGAACCGAGAAACAAAAATTCATATCGAAGTCTAACAATCAAAACTCTTTTCAATTAAAAAGAAAATAAAAAGCTTATAATTATTTCCATTCCATAAGCAGTAGCTCAAAGTCCGCGTTTCTTTTTTTTAAGTTTTCAAATCTTTCATTTATTTCTTTTTTTGTATGTATTAGCATTATTGTTCAATTCATGAAGCAATTTCGGTGTGTCACGTGCACTTAGGATGAGATATTTTGAATTCAAACCATACATTTTCTAGCACGTATTTAAAACTATATGATAGCATATCCTTCTTTGTGTAAAAACAAAATATTTATGTTATTACGAGAGGCCAAAAGTTTAAGTGGTTTTAAATTTGTTAGGGATTTTCTCTCGCAGTTATATGGCGCTGTTTTCATGGGCCCCCAACAGTTCAATCAAAATAACAGGAAATGAACGTTTTTTTATGCGCAAGCGCGGCATGACCTATTCTACCCTTCAAGTTTCACGAGAGCTTCAATTTCGCCAATTATCTTTAGAAAGGGTGATGTTTTTGGTTACTGAAATAAATAATTTTGTGTAGAATCTTGTTAAGCGAAATAGTGGAAATTTACAGAGTTACGCTATAAGAAAAAGTGATTCGGACCCAGTTAGCCTAACAGGTAAGGCGCCAGTCTATCGTGCGGGAGGAGTCCAGTTTGATTCCCGGCCGAATTAACACGAATCTAAAGGTCTTAATATAAGGTGCTACCTTTGCACTAACATTTAAGAGCAAATGGTCAAAACTTTGCGTCTTCTCGGATAAGGACGATAACATTAACCGTAGGCCCAGTCTCCCGATCCTCTATCGTGGATAATATATATATACATTATAGGATAATTGGGAACAGAAACATTCAACAAAGAGATTGAGTGAAAATATGATTCTACCAGGAATCGAACCTGGGTCTCCAGATTACATGTTTGGTGCCTTAACCCACTCGGCTATAGAATCATCTATGTTTACATGTGATAACATCAGCCTTGGAGGTAGATTAGGTGCCGGAGGCGTCATATTTTCTGCTTACAGGATCACTTCTCTATTCCCGTTGTCACATAAGTAGTTCAGTATAAAAAAAGTTTTGGACAAACGGGCAACCTCTACAGGTCCATTAAAAACTTTAAAAACTTTATTTTAAAAAACATTTCGGCCTTCGGCCTTCATCAGTTAAAAGATATTTACAAGACTTGTAAATATTTACAAGACTTGTAAATATATTTCTGTCAAAAAAAATATTTACAAGACTTGTAAATATTTTTTTAACTATATATATATGTATGTATGTATGTATGAATGGATATATGTATGTATAGGGAGTTTTTTCTTCGATTTTTCTATAATATCACAAAACAGTTCTGTTGGGATGAAAATGTAGTCCTTTTTATTTTTTTTTGCTATTTTCTTTCACTACATTAGATTTTGTAGGGTTTTTTTTCAATAATAATATCATTATCATGCACTAGTAATTTTAAACGCTCGCCTTATCTTTCGAATGTGTAACAAAAGAAACAAAACTTAGAAAGTTCCAAGTGTTAACAGAGGAGTTCATTCAGAGAATTTTCTCTGTCTCAGAGCTCGCTGGTGGGAGGTGTATTGGAAAACTCGCAGTTGAGCAATATTTGACAGTTTTGAAACATTTTTATCAGATTCTGCCTGTTGGTTGAACACATTGCTGACAGAATTAAATGTACTCTTGAAGGTATTTTCATTCTTTGCGCTCTTTTGAAACTCAGTTATTGTTTCACTTGAATCGCCAAATCTACTGAAAACACCTGCTATTTTGTTACCACCCCATCGTTGCCAAAGAAACTTCTGCATTTTAATTGGTTTATTAGCTTTACAGTATATACTTATATTTAACAATTAGACCTCGAGGACAAATGGACTACGAGTAAATAATCCATGAGGCCATAGGCCGAATGGACTATTCAAACTCGTAGTCCATGAGGTCGAGTTGTCTAATTGTTTTAGTATCA
>JAPEIX020060524.1:0-11259 GCA_026122405.2 Zoanthus sansibaricus | reverse complement strand
TTTTAAGTAATAATATCGTTTATCAAAAATTATTTCTATTTCTATAACGATTTGTTTTACAAATAGGATATCAAAAACTCTCTTAGATCTCAGCTCTCTGTTTTGCTGTACCCTAGGTGGAAGTAGTTTATTTAACTTATGTTTCAGGTCTTTAGTAATATTATTAAACAAATCTTAGCATAACAATTCTCTTCTACCGTAAAGAGTTGGAAGACCAGCTCTAGTTAAAGCCTCACTATATTTACAATCTCGGAAAATAATATGCATGGCACAACGCTGTATGCATTCTATTTCTTCAGCTAAATAATTAGGGAGACTGCGATGAAAAACCTGACAAGCATATTCTAAGACAGACCTAACGACACAGCAATAACATTTTCTAAATCGTCACATTTAAGTCCAGCACGCTTTAACTGCCTTAAGAGATAAATGCATTTAGCAGCCTTGATGTTGGTTGTTTCTACATGTTCAGGCAGTCTGAATAAACCAGGATAACTTATCACAGGCAGATATATAATACCATCCCTGCATGAATTCAGAGTAGCTTTCTTTTTAAGTAATCACAACAGCAACTACTGCATGTTACGAAAAGGTAAGGCACTGTAATCTTTATCAGAAGTGGTAGAGCAAAAAAAATTATTACAATTCTAAAAATATTATAATTATACATGGTTAATAACCTCTGAAATTTAAGCAATAAGAGGAATATAAGTCGATACAAATATTTGTAAATCAGGGCTCAAAGTTAGTGACCAGTTGGTCGCAAATGCAACTAAATTTTTTGCAGTATGCATAAAAAAATGAAGTTAGTCACAAAATTGAGCCTAGATCTAAATGATTATATACAACTGAAAATCGCAACGAGTTACCTCAGTTCTTGGAAAATAAAAAATCACTGAAATGGACAGTGAATCACTCCTGTCCTTCATCCAGGCTGTAAATAATAAAGGTTTTAATTTTCTACAGTGTGTTGTTTGGTTTTGTTAAACTTTTTTCTCTTACTTCTCATCGTTCCCATGATACACCGAACAAATTTGCATACTTCATTTATGCATCCTGAGATGTTTCATGCTTATTACACTGGCAAAAAAGATTGAAGACTCTGGGTCGGCAATGCAGTAAATTTAGTGACAACAATGGCAGGTCAACAGAGCTTGACAGAGTTTTTCATGACAAGCAGAAGGTAGTTTGGAGTCTTTATTCTAAATAAAAAATAACGACAAAAGTTTTCAACTCAATGTTCAGTATTCCCAAAGGAACAATTTCTCTTTGTCTTTTTTATCTTAAAAATGTCTAAAATCAGGTTTTAAATTTTGCACTAGCAACAAGCAAAATGCTAGCTTTGTTTCATAAATTGCCAATTCAAGCCAAAACTAATAGCATTTGGTAGCTATAGGATATCTTTAAATGTGCGGTGAAATAAATAATGTTAATTTTATTTAACAAAAATATACTTTAAAAATTAAATATACCACTAGTGTGTTATCATAGTTCTAATTTTATGACTTAAATCACGTTTTGTTATTTTGTTTTTGAAGTTTGTTGTATACCTTGCATATACAATTTTTGTGCCTTACTTTTGATCCTGTGCATTAAAAAATAATTGAAAATGTGTCTAAGATTTCAAAACTAGTCACAAAAAAGCACCTAAAAAAATAACTAACTTTAAGCCCTGTAAATAGTTCTAAACATAAATACATTTATATGAAAAATATAACCGAAGCTTAACTGTTATTAAGACAAAAAATTATCATCTAATGATAAATTAAATTAGATTTTGGTATTAAATCAAAATATAATCATAATTAAAAAAATCCTGGTCTTTATGAAAAGAAAATTGAGTTACATTTATTGTTAATGATAAAAAAAAGTGCCCAGAACCTTATAAAAAGTTACACTTATTTCCAATAAACTTTCAAGTTACATAAAAACAGGAAAATTTACTTTTATCCAGTATGCATTAACTTTATTGCACATATCGGAACAGACTAACTAGAATTGCTGCTGAAAAATTAGCAAAGCAGTTACTGTTCTATTACTTGTGATAATATTCAAAACATGAACTCCTTCCAAATGATAACCTTTCCAGGAAAAAACCACAATAAATATTTGAAACAAACATCAATAAAAACAAAACACTTTAAGTCTGAAAATCAACAATGGCTTCAACACAGGATCAGAAATATTATGCCTACAGTTTGCAGATATAATTTTGAACTAAATGCCTATTATTACATTTCACCTTGAACAAACATTTGTACAGTAAAGCAAACATCTGGCATTCAAACTAATGACTATAACACACAAACAATTCAAATTATATATATTAGAATATACCATTATTACTTTAACCTAATGAGAACATGTTGGCCATGACTCAATCAATTTACCTAATTAACATTCAATGGTTGGTCTTTCACAGAAGATAAATTAATTAAGGAATAACAATGACCCAAAAAACAGTGTGAACTGGTTTTATGAAGCTCCAGTACAAATCTATTCAATGCTTCCTGTTGATGAGTCATAGCTCTTTTTAAAAAATGCTGCAAAGATTAATAACAACTAAATACTCAAGAATGTCTACCTACTTTTAGTCAAGTGTCTAAAAACATCAATTCCTTGGCAGTATTAAAAGAAAAAACATTGGAAGTAACAAAGTGAAAGCTCTATGCCACCAACCAAGATGGCAGAATGTTGCCCAATTTCCGATAACTTGATTAAGAAACCAGTTTTGGGCACTTCAAGTCATGCTCGGTTGAGCATGACAACACTTGATACTGCCTGTAACCAGTACATGTCAACAGGAACTAATCTCGGGTTTCAGTAAACCTTCTGTCTGTTTATAAAATATAGGCAAGATTTTAAAATTTAAAATTTCTTTTTGAATGAAGATTCAATTCAAGAAATCAAAACCTGAAATCTTTATAAAATCATCAAAAAAAAGTTGATATTACAAACAATTTACTGCTGTTTTCTTAGAACTAAAATGTTAAAAAAAATTAGAACTAATAATGTTTCTGTATTAATCACAACCAAATCAAATGAGAAACTCTCTCACACACTGTTGAGGTTATAATACATAATTATCATTCTATGCTATGATGTGACCAAAGCATATACAATGCCATTTTGTCAAAATGTTGGTGGAATAAATTCTATTAATGTTCTGGTAACTTATTTCAAACAGCTACTAAAAACAATGTACATTTTTCAACTTAAAAAAAACTCAATTATTTACAAAAATTATATGATAAAGAATTTCAAAGTTTTAAAAATATTTCTTGGTGTAAATTGTATGAAAAATGCAATAAAAATAAAATACATTTTTTCCTTGAAATACCACATCTAACAAGAAAGCAGAGTCAACCCCTTGTTCAAAGACCATTTTTCACCCATTAATAATGAAATGTTTGATAATTGACACAATATCAGAGTAAGAAACTCCAGCTCTAACAAAGGGATAACAATCCAAACACCTTTTTACTTAAAATATGAAGAACAATCGAACATTTCAACAGTTTCTTGACATGCTGCAGAGTTTTCAACTTTTGAGTTTTTTTTTTCATTGGCGTGTGATGGAATGAGTGGCAAGGAGAAAAGTCTTAAAACTTTTCAATGTTAAGGATCTTTTTATACAAACTCTAAGTACTTCAAAATAAATGAAATTTGGATACCCACATACCTGTCACCTGAGACTCAGCCCCCGTCTTGGTGGGTTCAGAGGTAACTTTTTCAGTGACTGACTGCTGTTCATGTCCATTAATTTTCTGTTCGTCCGGTAAGGTACTAACTTCAGAAGCAACTTCTTGTGTTATACTATCCTCTGTGCAAACACCATCTGTTTTTTCCAACTCTGTTGGTACATTCTTATTATCTGTCACAGTCTCACTGGACAGAGATTTAGATACATCATTATCTGCTACGGATAATTCTTCTTTTAACTCAACATCTGGAGTTGATTTAAGTCCATTTTCCACAATCACTTCCGAAGCTTCACTTGTTACTTGTGAAGGCAATACATTAGAGTTAGACACCTCATTGTCTTCATTAGTGGTATTTATTATATGGCTGTCATCTACCTTCTCAGCATTATTTGCAGATGCATTTTCTCCTTGTTTTAAAACTTCACATTCTAATTCTTCAGGTTTAGGTTCAACCTCATTTATTTCAATGTGTTCTTGTTCTTTATAAGATTTCATTTCCTCTGACAAACATTTATCTTTGTCATCATCATGCAAAGCTTCATTAGACTTAGTTTGACTATCAACTGCCTGAGGCTGTTGAGTTTTTTTCTCAACTGCTATTTCTGAAGGCTGGACCACTGCCTGTTTTATTTTCAATTCAACCAGCCCTCGGCTTGTTTCTATAAGTTTTGATTCACTATTTTGCTGTACTTGGTCAACTGTTACTGCAACAGAAGCTGCTTTGCTGGCCTGCTGACTTGATTTATTTGATGCAGGTTTGTCATTATCTAAAGTTGCAGCAACCTGCATGGCAAACTGCGCTCCAGCATCATTGTGTAAATTAACTGGGGGAGTGCTAGAGCTGCTTGATCTACCAGAAGCATCTGGTGTTGAGTTGGGAGTCCCACTTCCAGACTGTGTTCCAGCCATTAAAATTTCTTGTGTTACATCCCTATTGTCTTGATTGGGATCTTTAATTCTAATTATTTTTTTTTCTCGTTTGGGTTCAGTCGGTCTGGGTGGCTGCTGTTGAGGCACTGGGGTTGGTGCTTTAAAAATAGCATAATAAGGCTGTGGTTGTGTATAAATTGTTTGTTGCATACCATACGGAGCTTGCTGCTGTGAAAATGCTGGTGATGGTACTGGAGCAAATTGTCCTGCAACTTGCTGTGGTACAACAGGTCGGAACTGTATTTGTCCACTAACAACTGGAGTGGTAGTAAATTCATTCTACAAAGCAATACCAAATGAGTATAACATTAAATATCGATCAATTTTATTTAGAAAAATGATAATGTTCATTTATCAACTTCAGAGTTTGTGTAAAATTGTTGATGATCATGATGAAGACATTTTCGGTTCAAAATATGATAAATTTGGAAATATAAAAATGGGATTTTTACATGATCATTAACTATAATGAACTATTTTCTATCCTAGAATCCAGTCAATAAAAATTCCCAAAATCAATACTACAAGGCAGCTATTAGAAGGGAAGAGGTTAGTAGATACATAAAGACACTTTTTGAAGAACATTAATCTTAAAGTTATAGGTTATGATAAGCATAAAAATGGGAAGACAGATCAAAATTCCAAAGATGAAAAAAAAAGTTTCCAAAAAACTCAGCTTCAAGCTGCAACACCCAATTCAGAATGCAGTTAGGCTCAGTTAAAACACTGAATTTCACATGTGCCGAACTAAACTCAAGAATTAAATGCATGTGAAGTTCGATGTCTAAATCAGTTGAGTATGGCAGCTTTCAATTAAAAGAAACTTCTGTTGCATCTTCAACTGAGTTACAGGGTTTTCATTAACGCAAAATATTGCATATTTAACGAAAAAAAAATAATTTGGGACGCAAAAAATGAAATGTAATGCGTACTTGGGACGCAAAAGATTGACAGGACATTACGGTGTAAAATAAACTTTTGATGATAGAAATTTTGTTTGAACAGAGCAGGTAATCCTCTCTTTAATGAAAAAGAAAGAGAAATATCAGTCCAATTAGTGCATTTTGCATTTTGGATGTCAAAAGACAGATACCGTAAGTTTGAACAAAAATGACGGAAATACCAAGCAGAAACTCCTATTTTGGTCACAACAAGGACACTCGATCCGAGGTACGTGCAATCATGAAAGAGGAACACTGGAACCTAGGTAGAAAACGTGATAAAATCAAAATGGCGGAAAAACAACAAAAGACGCTTTTTGATGCACTTATGCAGTCATGCACGAAGAGAAAAACAAAAAAACCAAAGGAGAAAGAACAAATACCCGACAGTTCAACTACTTTAAGTGGAGAAACACGTCAACGCCAGTGTACGTTCCTCTCCAAATGGACAGAGGAATTTACGTGGCTGGTTCAAAAGGGAGAAAAGGCTATGGTTTGTTCAATCTCTTTACAAGCAAAAAGGGTTGCATCAATCTTCAGCGATCTGCTTTAACACGACATGCTGCTACAGCTGACCATAAAGATGCAATTTCGATAGTGCAGCTACAAAAAGAAAGAGTCGTCATAGAAGAAAAGTCGCAAAGAAGCCGAAATGATGGATTGATAAAGCAACTGAGAATGGCATACCGTTTAGCGAAAGAAGAAGTGGCGCCGCTCAAATTTGGTGCATTTGTTGAGCTTCAGGTTAGTGGAATTATCAAGTCAGGATGCATTTTTTCATAGCTAAAGACAAATTCAATCAAAATATTTTTATGTATTTTCAGCAGGGATCACATTGATCAATACAAAAATCATGCATTTTTACGCCAAACAATTTTAAAAAATGCATTTTACAAAAGTTAGTCAATGAGCCCAGGAATGCAAAGCAGAGATCATATTTCACTTTTTAATTGATTTCGTTTCAGAACTGTTTTGTCCAGTTTTTTGAGTTGCATTAATTTTAAAAAATTAAATGTAGTTGAAGTAAAAGTCTTGAGTCTGAATATTTGTATTAGCTGATTAGTGCAGACTGTTTGAAACATTAATTCTATGAACTTATATGGGAAAAATTTGGGACCCAAATCAGCAGTACCAAGGGGTCCCAATGCTACCCCTAATTTTTGTAACTTATCACAGCTCTGCAGTTGACCTATTTTTAACATTTAAAAACAATATATTCATTTTTCCTTTCAAGGAACTCAATTATGGCAAACAAACCCTAGGGAATGTCTATACATCCCAGACAGCAGTCAAAGATATGGATGAAACTTTTGAGGAGATGATAAACAGTGCAATTGATGATGACATCAAGAACAGCAAACTAATTGGAATTTTAGCTGATGAGAGCTGTGACATAGCTGTCTTTAAAAAATTAGATATCTATGTAAGACTAGTGAGGAATGGAAAACCAGTTACTCATTTCGTTGGCAATGTCAATGTTCCGGATGGGAAGGCAGAGACCATAACAAACGTACTGTTACAGTTTTTGGACAATAAATATATTGACCCTGCTACACAATTAATAGCAATGGGGAGTGATGGAGCAGCAGTTATGATGGGAGCCCATAACGGTGTTGGTGTTCGTCTGTGCAGAGTTGCTCCATATCTGGTACATACTCATTGTGTCGCCCATCGTCTCGCCCTGTGTAGTGCACAGTCGGCAAAAGCTGTTGAGAAATTTCAGGAGTACCAGAAAACGCTGAAGGATGTTTACAAGTTTTTTGCTACATCTGCAGTTCGATATAACAAGCTCCGTGAGATGCAGTTGGTTCTTGAAGAGAATTCTGTCCCAACTACTCTGAAGGACACAACACCAACCAGATGGCTGTCACTGCATTCTGCTGTGCAAGCGATATTTAAATGTTGGCCTTCCTTAGTTGATGCTTTGGGCCACATTGCATCAGAGAACAAGAATGACAGTGCTCAGAAGGCCAAGAACTACTTGGGTCGTATTGAGAAGTACTCATTTGTTGCCATCACCTGCGTCCTGCTGGATATTCTTCCAGTGATAACCAAGTAGAGTGCAATTTTTCAGGTAGAGAATATTGATTTGTCAGTTGTAGCTCACATGGTTAAGTCAACAATTCAAACACTCAATGCAATGCTACAAAATCCTATGGCACTCCAACATTTACAGAATTTGACCCAGGATCTGGAAGCAAGTGTAGGGGTATATAAGCAGCACAGCTAACATTCTGCTCCACTGCAAACAAGAGAAACTTTGAATCAGCAGCAACATAGTTCTTGACAGAGTTGGTGCACAATTTAAAGCAGCGGTTTCCAGATGATGCAATGCATGTTTTGAAGTCATTAGATCAGATTCTCAACCCCAAAAGTCTGCCAGACAATTCTGCTGCCATCCCAGGCCATGGTCATGATGCTCTTGATGTTCTGATAAAGCAGTTTGGAATTGCCAGAGATGTTGATAGTGTTCCGAAAGGACCACTGTTTGATGCTCAGGTGGCAAAAAGTGATTTCTTACAATTCAAGTATCTGCTTAATTCCTACAAGCCACAGGGGCTACCAGAATTTTGTGCCACATTTCTCACAAATGCAATATATACAACACAGTTTCCAAGCTTATTTTGTATTTCTTGCCAGTGTAGCACTTACCTTGCCAATTTCAAGTGCCTGCTGTGAGAGGGGCTTTTCATGTCAGAACAGACTGAAAACTGCCAACAGAAACAGACTATCTGAGGGCAGGCTTGCCTCCTTGACGAAGATAGCTATTGAGGGACCACCAATATTGCAGAATTTGACTTTAATTTAGCTCGGCAGCTGTTTAACAAAAAATGTGACCGGCGAAAGTGACTTTAATAATGAACTTTGGAGTTACATGGTTGATACTACAGTTCTTTTTCAATTTATGTTATGTTTAGTTAATTTGTAAAATATAAAAATAAAGATTTGCAGTTTAGAGTTACTGGCTTATTTAGCACCGAGGTAAATTTTTTCCCTTGATTTGGTGGGACCCCTTAAATTTTGTTTGGGGCTCCTAATTCAAAAATTAAGGGGTCCCTGGGACTCCTTTTGAAAATTTCTACTGAAAACCCTGATAAACGATTGAAAAGATGTGATTTTGTCTTCTAAGTAGGTCACTCGGGAGCTTCTGTGCAATTTTCGTTTTTTGCCAGAGTACAAGATTACGTTTTCGCATAAACCGGGAATACCAACTTGTGGTAGCTCTGAAATCGACACTCAGTTCACGGTGGTTTTCAGCCCATTTCAGCGCCTGGAGTTGAATCATCTGCCCCACATTTTTTACCCATTTATATTATTTTATGTCCCCATTAAAAAGTCATCGAATCGTTAGCAGATTCATATTTAGGCAAGCGTCCAGCGACTTTATTGTCATTAACAATGGGTTGGTTAATGACTGTTTGGTGTTCTTGTTGTGGTTCTCTGCTCCCAAGAGGATAAACTTGGAGTCGCATGCAAATCTGAATACAATATCCATGAATTTGCATTCTGAGATTCGTTGGTTGATTTACTATTACTTTCACTGCCTTTCTCGGCATATTTTGGTAAATTTTCCAGTCTAGACGCCTGGTCTCTTAAATTTTGGGCTTTTAGCTTGAGATATCCGTATCCTTTTTTTTTTCAAAGCTCCTCCAACACTTCAATATAACCTTTCTTCTTTCCATTGACATCTAGCAGTGGATTCTCAGACGACGTTAGCTGTATCGCTTTCCTCTTACAGGCTAGAACATCATAATTCATTTCTTCTGTCCATTTTGTCCGTTTTTGCTTCTTTAACATATTTTAAAAGATCAAATAAAACTATAAAACGGGAAAAACTAAGGAGGACTTGATGATACGTCCACCCGCCTCGCTCGCTTCATCTCATAATAGAATACAAATAATAATAATACTAATAATAATAATAATAATAAGATAATAATAGTAGTAATACTTTACAATAAAATATTGATAATAAATAATAAATAATAACGATTAATAGTGAAGAAGCAGAGATCCTTCCACACGTCCTTTCGGGATGTTCTCCACTTGCTCATTCAAAGTACTTGAAGCGACACAATGCTGCTCTGAAGATATTATCCTTCGAGAAATGTAAAGATTTGAATTTGGTGGAAAGTATTCCCCCATGGTATTCACCTGTGAGACCAAAACCCTTTTATGAGTCAGATAATGCTAAAGCTCTCTGGGATGTACCGGTGTATGTTGAAAAAAGCTATGTTAAAGTCAACAGAGTGGATGCAAGGTTCGTAGATTACAAGACAAAGCAATTATGGGCAATAGAAATAAGCTGTCCCTGGATTGACACTCGTAAGAAGAAGGTCGAAGAGAAGGCAACCAAGTACGGTGCACTACTTTGGAAGTTGAAACAGCAGCACCCTGGTTACAAGGTACAACAGTGCAACATCATCATTGACGTATTGGGAGGATGGTCCAAGGAATTAGAACAAACTATGAAGAAACTTGTTGGTATCCTATCAAATTGTGTTTTGAACAAGATGCAGAAAGTCAGTATATCATACTCGTTCCATATTGCACGTACATTTAAAGCAACTGTACAAAGGCTGGAACTCTGTTTTTGATTATAAACATTTTAATATTAATATAGAACTATAGAATTTTATAGAATTCTTTATTATTTAAGTAGAAGCTTTTTGGTCATATGGTATTTTAAACATTAAAGACAATGGTTTTATAGCGATTAGTATTTGATATTTTATTGTAAATAGTTTGGTTTCTTTTTAGACAAGTATAGGTTAAGCTGTGCGCCCTATACAAATCATAGATTTTGCATCCATAGGTTTTAATACTGCCAATAATGGAATTTTTATGGCGCAAATATCAATATAGATTTTCAGATGCGCCTTACAAATGTACAATAAAATGTACTACTATTTACAATTTTCAAAATTGAAACTGTAATAATAAAGCTAATTAATTAAACTAATTACAAGCCTTACAAAATAATAAGGTTATTAGGTTCTTTTTAGAGGTAGTTCATTTGTCCGTTTATTTGATGTGCAAGGGATTATGAAAAGCATACAAAGATTGTTAAGGGCATGTTGATTCGATTGGTTTGGTAAATATGCTTTGTAAATGTGTCGTCTATACAACTGAGAGATACCGCTGAACAGTTGTTGGGCTACCAATAGGTAACCCGATAGAGTCCTTCAATAATGTAATGTTTTATAGTATGTGAATTAATTAAGCTCCATTCAAAGCAATACTAATCAAAAATTTTGCAGTGTAGAGAATAAATATTTTTCTGTATGCTTTTAAAAATTTAAATTATATTGTCTAAACACATTTTCACTTAAAAAAAGCACTTTATAAGTTAGAAATGTAAATGTCCTCGTGCTGGGAAAAAAGGTGAAAAACTCACTCTTGTTTTAGTTGATCGACTTCCTTCTCCTTCTGTTTCAGAGTTCTCTGTAAAATAAAGGGGAAGATTTGCAGTGATTATATTTTTATAAGATTCCATACATATCCCGAATGGTAATCCACTCTACAGTTAAAGTGTATATATCACTTGTGGGTTGTTTGTATGTATAAAATGTCCTTATCTTTGAAGTGCTGATGGCAAAAGAAAACTTCGATTACAATTTTTCTTCATGGTGTAATTTGCGTTTAAAGTTTGGAAAAGTCACTTCCGGTTTCACCTTGACCGA
>JAPEIX020060431.1:0-11260 GCA_026122405.2 Zoanthus sansibaricus | reverse complement strand
GGCTACGTAAATGTGGCTTTGTATCTAACTATTTCTTTATTAGTCGGAACAAGATAACGAGACTCACTGAACAGTTTTAAAAAAAAATTTTTTTCTTGCGTCAATCAGAAAGTACAACGAAACATTTAGACGACTCTTGGTCGAGATGTATTTCGGTATGGACGTATTCACTCAAATACTGTTTCAAGCGATTAAACTTCGATTACAGTCGAACAGCTTTGAGCAATGGTCGGTATGGATGTGTTCACACAAATCCTGTTTCAGGCGATTAAACTTCGATTACAGTCGAACAACTTGCGTTTACAGTCGAACAGCTTGCGTTAGCTAGAGACCAGCGGTCTCTAGCTAACCGACTCCAAGTCAGGAGCGTTTCAAGTGTTACTCCAATTAGCCAAGTGCAAGCGCATGAAAGAATATCTTCTTACAGTATTTACCACGACAATTGATATATTTTAACCTTAAGTCGTCTAAAATACAATTACACTACCAGTTCGGGTTTTTTATTTGCCATTTTTAATTGTTAAAGCGCATAAGTCCACGTCAAAGTCTGATGGTTAAACAGATCTAGAAGGGCACGTTTACTATTGATTTTTCAATCTAGAGGATTGACGGCCTCGGAACAGGTGAAACTCTTTTTATATTCTTCCGAGTGCCAAATAGTTTAGTTTAATTTCTTTTCATTGCATTTGATTTTATCAAATTCAACACAAAAGAAAAAAAGCAACAACAACAAACTTTTGATAAGAAAATCAAAGTCGCATTTTAAAAACACAACTTTTCAATAGCTCGATTGAGAAAAAGGTTCAGCGATTCTTTTAAACCATTTAAGATGACTAGGTATTACTAGACATCTGTTGAAAAAACAACAATTGTAAAAGAAAAAAACAAAATTGTCACAAACACCACCTTAGTTAATTGATAAAAGGAAACAATTTTCTACCGGATAGCTTATCTCTACGAAACCCCTCCGCTATACAATATTTCCATGCTAAACTCGCACCAAGTCCATCTATGTAAAGTCACTCTATATTTTCAATAATATTTCAACGTAAGACTTAACAACGAACATGTCGTCAGGCACCGAGTAATTTTTTTAAGCTGACCCGTAAATACGTCAAACAAGGCAAATGGATACAGTTCTCCAACAGTGCGGTGAAGAAAACGTTCGCCATCTTGCACGTTGCGTTACTAAGAACTTGTCACGCTATTGACTGTTACGGGTTTGATGCCCCAGATATCATCCGCATATTCTTTGATGGTTCGGTCGCTTGAAAATTTGCCACACGTGGCAACGTTCATTAGGGCCATGGTGTGCCACTTGCTTTGGTCCTAGAGAAGAAAAGGTTGGTGAGTAGCGGCGACACAAGCGATACAAATAACCAGCGGTCTCTAGCAAAGTGCATCTCGGGAACTGTATTTATAATACTCTTAGCAGATTATCTCGTTTCTGATCATTCTCGAAACGCTTACAATTGTTGGAATACCTTGTAAAGTTCAACGGCTGATAGAAAAGAGCACGAGAAACTGTAAAACGCCTCTAAACTTTGGTAGTCAAAACTTAGAATTCGATGACTTATATTTCAGGTAGACAACGCTTATTACCTCTGTCAATAATCCTGGGAGGATAACAACTTGGAAAAATTGTGAAAAATCATGCATGCCTTTTTCATGACCTTTCTTATTTCTACATGAGCCAAATATTTTCAAAACTACTCCTATTTCAAATCTTTTGCCGGTATTTTAGCAAAGCCGTGATTAAGCACAAAGGAACTCTTGTCACTTTCAGATGAAAATTCGTTTTTAAGTAATATTTAGGAAAAGTGTGCAAATTTGGGCAAGTATAGAACATTTTCTTGTATTTTGTTGTTTATGAAGTTCGGTTTAAATGTTATCAAGTGTTCGTGATTAGCCATCATCCTTTTTCTAGGCTTGAGAAAAGCGAAATTCTACATTTCCATGACTGTTCAGGATGTCAATGAACTGCACTAACCATGCATTTTCCCTTAAATATAAAATAATCAGAACTTCTACTTACAGTAGTTAGCCCGACTCTAACTTAGTATTGTAAATTTATGATTTTACTCTGCTGCCTTCAGAAAAAACTAATACTGCCTTAATGCCCCCTTAAGAATATGAAAATTGCTGTAGTGCCCTTTTGTTACAAGAAAAATTTAGGCAAAAATCGTTGTACCCTCTAACGTAGCCAGTTCAAAGTCTGGCGGGGGAAGTCTATCCTGGAATTTTGAAAAGGGGCAATTAGGAATTCTGGACTTTCCAAATGTCAGTGCCGTCCATGATGGGGGTAGGGATGTTTCCTGGAACTACCTAATTCTTTGATATTTCTGTAAACTGCAACAAAAGGGATAAAAATAAATTAATTAAAATTGAAAAATGATATGAAAATTGGCTCCTAAAAAGTGATTTCAATATTAATACAATTGGTAACTGAATTTCTTTTGTTAAGTTTTGGTCTGATATTTCATACTTGTGAGTTCAAATTTAGCTCTTGTTGTACGCTGTTTGGTTTTGAAAACACAGGTTTGCTTTTAGGTGTTAGCAGGTGAGGTTTAGGTGTACATATAAGTGTCCCTCTACAGAGCCAAATAATTGATTTTGAATGCCATAGATCTTTTTCATGCAAGCGTGACCTTAAGAAAGTATTCCAGTTTTCAAAAAAAAGAATGCCTGGGAGGGCATAAGATGCCCTTCGATCCTTGTTATCTTGCTAAACCCATACATTTTTTTTCAAAAATTCTGCAAAAATATTTAGCATAAAATATTCACATCTTTGCCAATTTTTGGCCAATCTCATTGAAACTTTGCATTTTTACTATTTTTGGATTGCAAATTTGATAATTAATACATTTCCTTTTTTGAAAACCGGAATGTTTATCAATGTCACGCTTGTGTGAAAAGGATCTATAATGTTAAAAAGTTTAATGCATTTGTTCAGACAGGTGATTAATTATTGCTATTGAGATCAAGTTAAAATTTTAGTTTGTTTTGGGTTTGAAAATTGTCTATATCGGTAAAGAACTTCAAGTATAGGAATTAAATGTTATTCACAGGGCTCGAAATTAAGAAAATCTTAGTCACAAAGTTGAAAAGTAGTGGTAAGGTAGCGACTTCTGGCAGATAATTTCTTTACTTTATTACCTCTAAGTGGTGAAGATTGGTCGCAAAATTGCGAGCGCTGTTGAAGTTTTAGTTGCAAAAGGAAAAATTTAGTCGCAAATGCAACCGTATCGGTCGCAATTTCGAGCCCTGATTCAGTATTCTTACATTTTGTTTAGTATTGTTATTAACTTTCAAATTACAACATTTTTTGTAATTGTGTTGACAGAGATACTATTTGGCACCACTGTGGTTGTGTCTGGGGTTAAACCTCCTAGAGATGAGAGTGCTATCATTATCATGAATCATCGATGTCGACTTGATTGGATGTTCTATTGGTGTTTTCTGCACCGATTTGGTCGGCTGAGACATGAGAAGATTATCCTCAAGTATGATCTGAAAAACATTCCAGGACCAGGTACAATTATAATAGTGTTCAAGTAAAGTGTAATGCTTGTGGGATGTAGCCAAATACTTGCAACCATAAGAAATAAGCTTAAAAGTCACATATTAAACTAATTTAATTAAGAAATAAAGAAGCCCAAGCCATGTATTACACTGTGATAAAACATGACAGGCATTTCAGAACACAAGGGAAATGTAGAAGTGTTCTCAAATGTCCAGAGTGTCTTATCACAGTTTAGTATATAGATTGGACCCTACGCATGCTCTGATTGGTCGAAAATCTATGTTTTATCAAAGTATAAAACATAGGAAATGCGTGTTTTATTGTTTTTCGCCACCAGCATTCCTATTACCAACATTTTTGTTAGAGATGGCAGAAAACATTTTATTTGAAAATACTTGTGATGGAGATCTCTGCAAAGCAGCAGAAAGTTTTGAAGACGAGAATGATTTATCAAATAAACAAGAAGAAACGAAACTATCGAGAATTAAATTGCGTCAGTTTGTTGATCTGTGTCTACATTTCCCTCTTGTTCTCAAATGCCCGTCGTGTTTTATCACAATCTAATACACGGCTTATGCTTCTTTATTTGTTAAATAAAATACTCCACATTTACTAAATTTTATGAATTTATGCTCCAAAAAATGCTAAAATGTGTTAATTATGCTGTGGCAGTGTTCACGGATCAGAAACAAATGTTTTAGTTTCATAAATTATGAGAACGATAATTGCCGCATGGGGAAAATACCATGTCTTAAGTATAGTTGAACTACAGATATACTGAGTTCGATTTCAGGAATACTTTTATCATCACTGGCTATTGTTTTAACTCGTTAATAAAACTCGTTTATAAAACTCGTTCATCCATCAATGAACACCTTCGACCTCTCTGACGTCACAGCTTCGTACCCAGACTACCTCGTGTTTTTTTGCTTAATGTTCGGATTCTCTTCGGAAGTACTTTGGATTGGAGATTTTGATAGAAAATGTAATTCCATAGATAAGGTGTCGTCAATTTTAATGCCTACAATGACCAGTGCTATCTAAATCGGCAAAAAAAGAAACAATTTAGAAAGTTGCATTTGACCTTTTAAAGTCAGTGAGATCATTTTTGCTCATTACATGCATTGTAATTGCACTCTAATCCCAAATGGCAAAGCCATATACAGCCCGGGGGGAGGACTCCCATATGGAACTGAGGGGGATGCTCGTAGTCTCGCTTAGGGGTGTAAATTTTGGATTTTGGTCTTGCTTAAGGTGTTCCGGGCAAAGCGCCAATATTTTAAGCCACCAAATTTTTAAGCCGGATCAAAATTTGCTTAAGCCACGCCCAGATTGGTCTCCTTTAGGGGTCACAAAAAGCTTAAGCCACGCCCAGATGGTCTCCTTTAGGGGTTAATTTCAAAATTTCCGACGAGCATCCCCGTCTGTTCCATATGGGAGTGTTCCCCCCCGGGACACACGCGTTCGTCTGTAACTTCGTTTGTGTAAGTAAAAATCGGGGACAGTATGGTCGCCGCGCGTGGGCTCTCAACACTTTAAATCGCTATTCAGTACGGCGTTATACTATGATTTGACTGGAGAATTAACAGAAATCAAATATTTTTCACCTCAAGCTAAATTTGACTAACCTCTGTACGTCCAGAACTAATCATGACAGCAAGTACTGTATGTCAGACAGAACTTTACGATCCCCAATCGGTTTTTGTTCGGCAAGATAAGTTTCATATCCACATAACCACCTTGAGATTAGCATAAAAGATAAAGTTAATTCCAAACATACTCCCGTAACAATACGTTCTAAAATAGTGAAATACCTCTGTACGTCAAGCTTCAAAGTTCCATAGTCAGACAACACATTCTAATTCGTGTACGGTGTAGCTTGCAGCTTATAAAACTCTCAAATCGTTCGGCATAACCCTCATAAAAAAGTCAGGTTTTTAAGAGCCACTGCCAATGAGTCTACCAAGTATGAGGCCAAAAAACTTTCCAGAACTTAAATTTTCGGCGGCTCTTTGCTTCTACTTGACGATACATTACTTTCTAATTCTCCATTTTGAATTTGATTTACTTTACCGAGTAGGACTGGTACTAGAGCACTCAAGAACTCATTTTTTAAATTTTCTTGGCGGGTTTCCTTCATTTTTTTTTGTTTTCTAAGCTAAACACATATGCTATAAATGCTTGATTATTTGATCAAATGTTGTTTACAATTATATTTTCCATTGCTCTCCTCCAACTAGAAAACCACAATTTTCCAATATACTCATTTGTCCGTCCTTTTAACAGGGAACACAAAAACTGTTCTCGCGGGGTACCCCTGTTTCCAATTTCGCGAGAAACACGAAAAATCTAAATCTTTAAAAACTTCAAAGCAAAAAAAACAAAAAAAACATTTTACAAGCAAAAAGATTTGAAGAAGACTCTATAGGATGAAAAATATTTGTTTTCTTAAGTGACGAAACACCAAAACATGAGCCCGCACGTCAGTCATAGAATACACCGCTGAAGAGTCCTCGCTTCATACCGTTTTATTTTCTGATTTTGCATTTATTAATTCTATTTTTATTAGAAATTTTAATATGCTGCTAAGCCTCTAATTAAATTTTTAGAAAATCTCAAACCTAGGAAAAGCCGCAAAACCTACACGTACTACACACGCGTTCGTCTGTAACTTCGTTTGTGAAACGGCACCAGTGTCCCTGGGATGTAATTTACAATTCACCGTACGGGAAAAAAATGGCGCTACGCGTTGCACTCTGGGAAATTTACCAAAATTTGTAAACAAACCTGTCGTGATATATCATTTGCAACTGTTCCTCCCGTCGGCTCTATAGTCACGTGAACTTGCTCTATTCAGTAAGTTTTATTACGCTCTAAGAAATTGGACGAGGTTCCTGTTCAATATTGCAGAGAGCTGGAGAAGATACTTAGATTCTTCCTTACACGTTTTGGGGTTAAAATAGTTCTCAAAAAAGAACTAGAGAGTTCCTGTGGCGTTAATCAGCATTTGTTTTATTGTTTTCTTTCTCACGGAGCTGACGTCGTTATAGTTTGAGATCCTCGTTACTACTTAAACGACAAGAATTGAAGAAGCATGAATTAAGTCTCAGTATGGATAAAATAGTAGCTGATTGTTACTGGTTGGAAAAGACGTCAAAAGCTGACAAATTCATGAAGAGATGAAGACAAGTTTTTCTTCCGTTTCATCATCATATGTTTTAAAATATTGACCTCTTTAGACACTTTCAGATTTGAACCTTTTGACTTTGATCTGTTGAAACTAAAAATAGCGTCTGGTTTTAAAACATCACATGAACTGCGCAACTTGTTATTGTGTCTGTAAAACAAAATGCTCTTTTTAAGCGCTTGGACATGGCATGTGAAAAAAAGATAATTGTGGACGTTAATAGGAGCACGCCATTATAGCTAATATCGATAATAACAATAATAATAATAATAATAATAATAATAATAATAATAATAATGATAATGATATTAAATAATAAGGACTTTATTTAGGTGTCAAATGTTCTAGCTGACCAAAGGCCGCTAAGGTGGACGGAGACCTTTCACATGACACACACACACACACACGTGTACATAAACACATATGTCCCCGAGAGCCTACGGTTTAACGTTGTTATCCAGGAAGACATGAAAGGCTAACTATTTGTAGATGTTAGAGCAAAGGCAGCACTTTCTCCTCAATTATTTTAAGACCCTGAATGGTGGTCCGGCCGGGAATCGAACCCGAGCCTCCCGCTAGACAGACTGGCACCTAGTACCTTACCAACTAGCCTAACCAGACAGCGGTTTTGCCGATAAGCCGTTGTTTCCAGGATGTCTTGTGATCATTCTAAGTCCCAAGAGAAAATAAAAACAATGCTTATGCAAAATTTTGAGTGGGCAAACAAAGATTATTATGGTATTCAGTTTTAATACAGGCTAATCTCGCCGAAAAAACGCCAGGGGGCCTAAGTACGAGTTGGACGAGAGACTAGACTGCTTCATGCACGTGAGTGAATTTCCGTCACGCGTTGTGATGTAACATGTGGTCAGGTTTTACGCCTGGAAAGTTACATTCATGCATACGTAGTAAGAATTCGACTGGTTTCAGTTTTGTAACTATTCACAAGGCACACTCGGATACAGGTGATGTTTATTCATTTTGTAAAACGATTTTCCGTCAGAGATAACATTTTTTTCTTTACATTATTACCTCCCGCACTTCAGAACTGAGGTTATCCCTACTAGTAAATAGAATGTTTGAAAATAACGTGTGAAACTACATAGTACCTTAAAACGTTTTATTTCAGTGCATTCTACTTTCATCCAACTTTAGGATAGTGTTACAAGCTAAATTCTTAGTAGCTTTTAAAACTGGCTTCCATTTTGTAAATATTACATCAAGACGCGACTGGTTTTATCAGCTGACTGTTGATTTATTTCAAACCGCAATATTTCGAAGTTTTGGGACTTCCCGTTGTGGTGTTACTGCAGGTTACTGAGTCGCCTATCTGAGCTACGACATGTTCGGTGGCGGATCCAGGGGTAGTTCGTGTGGTTTGATCGAACCCCCTAAACGGAAAGAAAAAACATTCTAACACGTGCGGTTTCTGAGGAAAAAACATAAGTGAACGCAACAAAATGCCTGTCTAAAGTTCGATCTATATAAGCGCGCGCTTCCTTTTTTGTTTGTCTACTTGGAAAAATATCAAGTTCGTTATTCACTCTCCTAGCCCCTAAAGTGGTCACTTTTGGAAATTACTGGATTAACTAGGGTCCAGCTCTTCGTTTGTCATTTTCATTTTCTAGGAGTCAGTTGATCTCTTATTGTGAAGACTTAAACGTAGTACTTGTTTAATAAAATCGCTTTAAAAAGAAATAGTTTGTTAAGGTATTTTAAAAACCGTCCACCATCATCCCTCAAAACGCTTGAAATCGCATTTCCGAGGACTTAAATTTCAGAATTTCCCGCGGAAGCATGCCCCCGGACCACCCTAGATGGGTATTTCTTCGAGCCCCCCTTTTCAAAATCCTGGATCCGCCAAAGATGTTGGCTAACGTATATCCACCATAAAGTCACAAAACTGAAGCGTTCTAGTTGTTATCCAAACTGTAAACAGTTACATGTTCCGGATGGAAATGGCTAAAACTAACGACGAGTATGTAAAGAGCTTACCCAGAGTGGGGACGTAGCAACTAATCAGTGCACATTAACTTTGAGAACAGTTTGAATTGCTTAAAATTCTCAAAATATATATCAAATATTAATCGTTCTCGTTCTAAAAAAAACGTTTGAATAAGAAAGAGAGTAAACAATAATACACTCTTTTGGTTTTAAAAAAACTGAATATACTTTGTAAAGATATCGAGATTGAAATTGGTGAAGTTTTAAGAATGTTCTAAAATTGAAGTTGGGGCCAAAATAATGTAACATGTAATAACATAAAAGGATAAAAAAGTGTGAATATGGGAAATTTTCTAGAATTAGTCTTTTAAACAGCTAACACAGTACAAGCTCAACCTCGTACCCAGGCTCAGTTCACAGACATAGTGAGATAAGTCTGGGAACGAGGTTGATACTAGCTATCCCCGACATTGTCCTGCATCAAAACTATATCGACTGGTCTGTTTGGTGATCGTCCGAAAATTGTGATAAGCATGTACATTCTGTATTTTTACACTTTATTTTCCTTTTTCCAAAAGGAACAGCAGCAAAATACCGTACTCCCGGGCATATTCCATCTACCAGTGATGCAGTACTGATTGGCTTATATTGTCCACCTGTGGTCTAAAAATATTTTAAAGCTAATTTTCAGTTCTAAAGAGGCACAAGAACAAGTTAGCCTGTTACGTCTGAATTTTTAATTCATTAATAAATCAGGCACAACTATCTGAGTAGACTAAAACAAAACAAAAATATTGAAATACCCAATTTTCTTTCATTAAAAGAGAAGAGATTTTATGCTCTTTTTATATAATATTTGACAATTATTCCAAGAGCGCGCGTTGGGTATGAGATGGTAAATAGCGAACGAGGCGCCCAGCGCCGCGTTGGCTATAATCATCTCATATCCAACAAGGACTAATTGTTTTATTAAATTTCACAAACTTTTCGACCCTTCAATACTTGAAAATGACAAAAAAAATTATTCTGGCATTTTTCAGCTTGGCAACACTTTACACAGTTACTTTCCATATATGGTCATTCGGTATATGAGCTGATAAACGAGATTGAGTGAACCAATCAGAACGCTAGAAACGCAATATTCGAGGTTGAAAATTTAATAAATAAAGTTATGTCCAGTAGTCTAAACCTAAAATTAAAGTTTAACCGTATATCCCTAGGGGCTGGCCAATTGACTTTTGAGTAGGGAAAACCCCTCAGAAATTAAGTGTTCTGTCCCTAATTGCGTCAGGCGAGCTAGATCTTAGCTTTAAACGATATTTCAAAAGAGGAAGCCTTGGACCATGGAGTTTGGGGGACAAACGATGTCCCTCCGAAATTGTAAAACATGTTCTATTCCAGAATATTGGCAGGGAATAGAACCTGACGAAAAAAAAAGACAATCACAATTAGAGGTAGCGAAAATCCACTTTTAATTTTGAAAATGCAACAACTTTTCTATTTTGTACTTCAAGAGTAACATGACCGACCAGGCCAGCATGATACTCGATTTCTTATCTACGTTAATTGCAGTTAAGCCATGCATATAGAATCATTAGAAACTAGTGATCGATCTTCTATTAAAAAGAAAAAGGGTTTTCGGGAACTCTAATAATCTGGTGATATATCAGTATAATGAACATTCCACAAAAAATAGAGAAAACCTAAGCAACTGCATTTAAAAACGTCACCGCACGCTGAGGAAATTTGCTTACGCCAATTCTCACACTAGTCATCTAGCTGGTATCTCCAGTGTGCACCGGCGTTGGAGAACATGTATTTTGTAACTTGACCGTGCTAGTGAAAAAGTGATAATTGTTTTACAGCGACATTTGTCTCTAGCCAAAAGGGCGACAGATGACCGGGCTGAAAACTGAGCGACGAAGCGACACGAAAGCCCCCTTGCGAGGCTTCTAAAATGCTGTAAAGCTTACGTCCAAAACAAAATCAGCCAATAACTATATACTAGAAGTAATCAAAGCTTAGGTAGCGCATTCGCTTGTCAAGTTTGGACGATGAGTTTGTTTCTTAAGATAAATGCAATATATAAAAATTTCTGATGAGGATATTGTATTACAATTGTGCTTAATTTGGCTGGTAGATTCTCAATAGCGATACATACATTTGTTAACTGTCTCAGGTTACTTGTTTGGTGTAAACACGTGACTGACTTTACTAACAGATTTCCCAGTATCATAACTCGGGTTTTTCATTACTTGACCAGAAATCATGGTTATTTGCCATCTTCGAGCTAAAGCCCGGTTTCCATACGATCGCTGGGATCGTCAGGATCGCTGAAAAATTGGTGAGCGATCCCAGCGATCGTAACGATCAAGTGGTTTCCATATGATCGTTGTAATCGCTCAGAACAAGAAAATACGTCGAAAAAATCTGCCAGGCAGTTGAAGTTTTCAAATTCACTTGGGACAGGCACAACATTCCTTGAATTTTGAGGCAGCACAAAATATTTGTAACCCTACCGGACATTGAATCATTGAAAACGTTATTAATACTGAACTAAAACTATTAGTAGAGTGGCTTGCTGCTAATAAGTTATCACTGAACAT
>JAPEIX020060412.1:0-11261 GCA_026122405.2 Zoanthus sansibaricus | reverse complement strand
TTACTTGCACTCAAAAGTTTTCATAAGTTTTAATTTCATGGGGGGAGGGGAGAGGGGGAGGGGTTTGTACTGCGAATTTTTTTTTAAAAATTATCCACTCCCCCTTTCTAAAATCCTGTATCCGCCCCTGCGCAGACTAAGAACAGCTGAAAAATGTGTTTCAATAGTAAAACGAGCTTATGTAAAATGCGAACGTATTTACATAAGCAGTTCGCGTCTTACTTAGGACGTGAAACATTCATTCGAGGAACTGAAGTTCATGTCTTAGGATGCAGGCTAAGAACAGCCGAAAACTCTTTTGCATCGCTTTAGAGGAGTTCGCGTCTTACTTAGGACGTAAAACATTCATTCGGGGAACTGAAGTTCATGTCTTAATTAAGACGCAGACTAAGAACAGCTAGCCGAAAAATCTGTTCCAGTAGTAAAATGTATGTACATCTTAAAGTTGCGTCAATTTAGACGAGCAGTTCGCGTCTTATTCAAGAGGCTCTTTCCATAACACGCGTCTTATTTTCTCCCGAATAAAATGCCCAAGTAATCACGTTCCGATTAAATTAAAAATCTATCGTAAGGGCTTTTCCAGGAATCCAAAGCAGTTTTCTAGAGCTAGATCAAAATTTGGATTTTGCCGCGCTCTTCAGATTCCTCCGAAAGGGGCGGTTCGAAAATTAGACTGATACGCCAACCACCGTCATCTTGTCGGTAGCTTGAACTACACTCTTTGTTTTATTAAGAACCAGTAAAATTTAGCTCAGGCTGAATGTTCTTATTTTTTCGGCCATTTCAGCCTCAAAATGTTCTTATTTTGTTCTTAAAATTCTCTGTATACAGTACGTGTAGTGTTCATTTCTGTTACTGTTTACCGACACGAAAAGTGTGATAATGAAATTCAAGAGTGATGTATATATCTGGAAGACTGTATAGTAAAGACCCTGAATTTTGAAAAGAAACGTTAGCTTTACACTGTCGTCGCCGTCTGGTGTTTGTTTGTTGAAAAAAATTTCAGCCTCAGATTGTTCTTATATTCTTATTTTTCGAGCGATTTCAGCCTCAATGTTCTTATTAAGTTTGTTCTTAATAAAAAAAAAGAGTGTATCTTGCGGTTACTGATAGACGTTATAGGTGGGCGAGAAATAAATTCAAGGAAAAATGAAGACAAAATTAAAAGGAAAAGCGAAAACATTATATCCGAATTGCATCACTATCAGTATTGTACTTCCAGTCCCACTTTTCAATGTTGATCAACATTTTTTTCTTGATCTTTACTGAATGTTTTTGTAACAAGAAACTCAAACGTCTCGGTAAAATTATAATCTTAGTTTATACGGCTTATACTTGATACTGGAGTGCTCCACAGCTTAGACCAATGTGACACTTCCATAGAAGGTCAAATGGAGTACTCTTTCTGAAAACCGTCTAAACGGTTTCTCAGTGAAAGTGCTGGGTACAAACAGAAACCAAGGGGGGAGGAATGGTGCATGATTAAACGCAAGTAGATATCCCGTGGGTGCTCGTGGAGTGACCAAACTCTCTGGGTTTATTACGACAACCATATAACTGGCTAAAATCACGAACGAATAAGAATTGATTTAGTGTTTGTCATCGATCTCTAATCGATTAGATGAACAATGATACGATTAAATAAAACGGCTTTTTATTGTTACAGCTTTTCCATAACCACAACCATTCTAATACTAGTAAATTGGGAGAATTCTCCACTCGCAAAAACTAACGCATAATCGTCTAATTTCCTTTCTTTTAGTCCAATATTATTAAATGTGGACGATCATTTTTAACGTTAACTAGAAAGTTATTTTGTTTGTTCTCACAAACAGGAAATGCATGCAATCCAAAGGATTGCGGCTGTGGAATTCATGGTTTAAGGTTTGTTGAATTTTTTAACTTTTGACTCACGCTAGATGCTCCGTAGGAGTAGCTGTGAGTTATGGCTGGGAAATTCTCATTTGCATAAAATTTTGCAAAACAATAGAATCCTCCAGGCTGATTTACCCAGTTGGTTTGTATATAAGGCAGTCTTGACCCTAAATGTTTACCAATTTACGGGACCTTCTTTTTTTTTTGCTTTTTTTGTTTTTTTTTTTGTTTTGCGGTTAAAGCACATAGTTGAGTTTGATTTTTTGTATTCGTTTAGGAAATTGGTTTACCTGTTTGCTACTTTAATACATATTTGTTAGGAAATTTAAAGCCGAACTGAGAAAATGGGATAAAACTTTTACTCTTTGACATGAATTTTGAACGCCATCGTTGTAAATATTGCGGGAAGAAATATCTAGCTTAAAACATACACATCTTTGCCGATTTTTGCCCAATCTCATCAAAACATTGCCTATTTACAATTATTGATGTGAAAAATATGATGATGAACTTCGTTTATCAATGTCACGTGTGCTCGCGTTATTTCAGAATTGTTTTTTATTACACATTATAATTGTGCGCATTATAACCAAGCTCTTCACCCCGCAGACGACAAAAAACAAAAGATTGATAAATATGCAGGCTTACAAGACCTATGACATTCGTATTGTTTCTTCTCATGATTCTCTGACGTTATGGGATTACTCAATATTGTAAAAGTATTTGACTAAACAAGCCGTGATGATTTACAAACCGATTCAAATAAAACCTAGACTTCTCTCGGCCGAATGCAAAAAAGAAGAGCCTTGGACTCGAAACTTTAATGATCAGTCGGTCGGTTGGTATATACTTCATGTCAGTATTCCATATAGTCGCCTTTCATATATTTCCCTAACCAGTAAGTACATACCCTCTTCTCAGGGAGAACCTAATCCTAACTCTAACTAGCGCATTTGGTATGAAGTACATATCGGTTGGTTGAGTGACAGAGGCATTTGATTACATGACCATGAGGCATGTGATTTAATCAACTTTGTATTGAAATTTTTAATCATCTCTATCAGTGCAGTAACAAGCTGGGCTCGTGTTTCGAGCTTGAGCCTTTTGTTGCAGAAACTGTTGGCGAGAATTGCATTACTGTGCATTTAATACCTACAGTGAAAATTAAAGAGAAATCATCTTGGGTGTCCTCGATTTTTCCGTAGCGTCTAGTACTTCATAACATTTGCAACTTAGAAGGATATATTGGCATACACACAACATTTGTACTGAGCTCAAGCAAACCAAGTCTGTTTTAGTGTCAAAGGACAGATCTAGAGTTAATTTGCAGATTGTCAAGTAAAATTGGTTTATGTATATTAACTTTAGTTCACCCTCGTTGGCCCAATCGATGCCTGGACAACTTCCATCCGAAATAGTGACTTGTGATAGCGTATATAATTATGAAGAAACATGTTTGGATGGAAAACTGATTTGTCTGCTCTTTTAACTGCAAAAGTTTGCTCTTTTAACTGCAAAAGTTCAATGTTTTAAGCCCAGAGGAAAACGTTTTACTTTTCATTTCTCAAGTTTTTCTGAATCATTTTCGGGTGCAATAAAATGAAATTTGAACGTTTTTATGTCTTATACAAATGACGAAACCGAATGCGATATAAAAACATGTTTCATTCCAAGTGCAGTTTTGTGTGTCGTCTTCAAATGAGCAACAGATACAACTATACATTATATCTAGGTATCAACATTACTGCACCTGCACTTAAGAAAATAACTATTTAATCAGTGCCGAGCTAAGATAACATGGTCGACAACACAGTCTTTACTGACTTACTTTCTCGAATCTCTTGTAGCATGCTACTTTTGCTGTTATCCAATACCTTTTGTCCCTGGCGTAACGCTTTTTGTTCTCCAACCGCCCTGGTGTGAACTTTCTGTGGCGACAGACAAGCCATCAAAGCCAGAAGCACAATAACTTTTATGCGTTTCTGAGATGTGTTTCTCTTCAGCATGGCGTTTATTTTCCTGGTGTAAAACCAAAAGAGAAGTGCCAGCAGTTATTGTTTGTGTGTTAATTGATATTCAACTCTATACATTTAAGGCAATTACAAGAGAGCTATGCTGTCGACATGTGAAAACCAGTTCCTTCTTTACCCGTAAAGCACGACATACATTTTAGTCCAAAGGGAGTTACGTTTCACCATCCGTATAAAGATTAGCAATTGGTTTTAAAATAAACTAAAAATATTTATAAACTTTTTGAGTTATTTCTATTATGTCTTGAAGCCAAAAAGAAATATAAAGTTTTGATAAAGAAAGTAGTTTAATAAATCGGTTAAATTTTGTTAATTTTTTTTCAAACATCAAAATAGTGCTTTATTAGGGACCGTAAAGTATTTATCCTTCGGGTTGGCAACGAAAAGAAATCAGTGAAGAAGTAAAGTTTCTTGCTACCCAATCAGTAAAAAGTAAGGATCAATCAAGATTCGGATTCGGAATCGTGTGGGCGGGGTAAGACATGACACAGGATGTAATTAGAAATGCTTTGAAGACACCGCCGTTTTACTGTAAGCTCACCTTTGTCAAGTGCCGGTGTTTTAGTACGATCCTAGTATATTAGTAATAGCTACAGCTCTAGCTAGAGCTTTCAGTTTTTTCAGTCCAAATTAAACTTTTCCATTGATTATAAAAGTTCATAGTTAAAAAAAAACAATGTGTCTATGTGTCTTTACATTCAGTATGAAGCTAGTTGCTTAGTAGTTCCCTTTCGTCGCATACTTTACATTTACGGTTGGTATTACACTTACGTTTGGTATTACATTTGCGGTGGGTATTGCATTTACGGTGGGTATTGCATTTAAGGTGGTTATTATATTTACGGTGGGTATTACATTTACGGTGGGTATTGCATTTACGGTGGGTATTGCATTTAAGGTGGTTATTATATTTACGGTGAGTATTACATTTACGGTGGGTATTGCATTTAAGGTTTACATTAATTACGCGTAATGTAATCCCACCGAAAATGTAATCCCACCGTAAATGTAATACCCATCGTAAACGTAATACCAAGTGTAATGTAATACCCGAACTGTAATTGTAATCCCACCGTAAATGTAATCCCACCGTGAATGTAATATAAATCAACCGTAGATGTAATACCCACCGTAAATATAATAACCACCTTAAATGTAATACCCACCGTAAATGCAATACTCACCGTAAATGTAATACCAACCGTAAATATAATAACCACCTTATAGTATTACGTTTGCGGTGGTTATTACATTTAAGGTGGGTATTACATTTATGGTTGATTTGCATTACATTTACAGTGGTATTACATTTACGATGGGTATTATATTTACGGTAGGTATTACATTGACGGTGGGTATTACAGTTAAGGTTGGCTGATAATACGTCTATGGTGGGTGTTACATTTACGGTGGACATTACATAACAGTTGGTATTATGTTTTTGGTTCTACGCGGCGGACTGATATATATTACGTTTACGGTTGATATTACATTTATGGTGGCCTTGGATATTAGTTTATTACATTTATGCGTGATACAGATGCATTTTTGGTGTACTTTTCTCACTATGTTTTCTTTTCATTTTGTAACAGCAAACATGTACGATAATCAAATGAAACTTGTCCTGCTCCACTCATGGAAGAGCTGCATCAATTTCGAAAGCTCTTGCATGTACTTGTTGACATAACAACAAAGCCTACCAGTTCTTGCTAAATTAAAGATAATGAGAAACTCTGCGTAAAGAGCTTTTTCATCAATTTTTACTACATATTTCGGTGTACATAAACAGCGGTGCTCCGGATTCATATTTTAACAAAAATTGCTGATTTTTATACCACTTAGTATTCTAAATAAAACAGCATTGTTGCAATATCGAAAAACCTGTCTGCAGAACTCATTAACTGGCCTGGGAAAATAAAACGACGAAAAAGGCAACTTATACCTTAATTGCATAAGGTCGAGGGCCAAGGTAAGGACTCGTTATCGAACCGCAATATACTTTGTAGCGTGCATTCAGTTCACAGCCAGCTGTTGATTAAATGGTGTTAAAATAATCTTGAAATAGATTCTGTATTATAGGATACTGATCAGATGGTTAAAGGAAATATTTTGATAAAAACAAGCAGGTTATGCTTGAAGTTGTTTGCTAAATAATGCAATGATGTCACTGGTCTAAGAATTAAACTACTTAACCAAGGCTCTTTCAATACATCGCTTTGGTTATTTCAAACTAATATTTTTGCTGATATTAATGCTGTAAATTAACTTTAATTGTCAATCTAGCAGATCTCAGTTAGCAATCGATTGCCGGGCAAAGAAAAATTGTCTGAATTAAGGGGTATTTTCTTTTTGATTAACTTGTATTTAACGCGGAGAAACAAGCACTTGGACACCATTAGACACCAGTAACGACGGTAGCTCGCAAAAGCCATTCCATGGCGTAATGTAAAATCTTTTTTGTTTGATCAGTTAAAATTAAAATCGAAATTTCAGTTTTCTTTGACTTATAGCTCGAGATCTCGACTTATAAACATTAATGAAGATCTTGACTTATAGGTCTTGACCTCGATTTATAACTTGAGATCTCAACTTATTCATCGAGATCTTGACTTATGAGTCGTAATCTTGATATTAAACTCGAGATCTTAACTTATTAATCGAGATCTTGACTTATGAGTCAAAGTAAACGAAACTTTCAAATTTGAAAGTAAAAAGTTGTATAACCAAAAAGTCACGGTTAGAGAATTTGAATATTAACTTTGTTTGGTGAAACATAAAAAAAATGACCTTTACGTACGGGCCACCGTAACTTAATATTGTCTTTAGATATATACGCTTGTTTTATAAGAAGAACTTTATAGAGTAATGATGCTCAGATTGGCCGAAAATTGAATACAATTTAGGAACAAGCTCCGGCTAAGGTTAGAAAAATAGTGAAAATGTTTCTAGTTGAAACTTTACTAAATCTTATATATAATTTACGTTCGCAATATCGGTGCAAAGTAAAACACAGAAGCACCGCTTCACATTTAGTATATCTACTATTGTGCCAAATGATACACGTATTCATGTATATGATCATGTAATACTAAAAGTTCCTCAGACAATCCGTCCTGTTTTTCAATGCTTTGTCTTTTTGTTTTGATATCTTTCATTATTTCATACCGTTCACAGAAATAAGATAAGAACAAATTGAGGCTGAAACAGCCAAAAAATTAAGAACAATGATCCTCAGCAAAGTTTACTGGTTCTTATAAAAAAAAACGTGTGTTGCAGTGGGACTGCAGGTGGCGTGATTGGCACAGTCGGTAAGATCGTTGCTTTCCAACCATGTAACACAATTAAAGTGTCTTGTTCTATCCCAGGCTCTCGATCTTTCAAGATTTAAACATTGCCGTGTGACCTTCTTTTCCGCCAAAACTCACTCAGCTCACCTTTCGATGTCGGTAAATGAGTATACTATATAGCGTCTGTAGCGTCGAGCTACTTAATAATACTTAACATCTTAACTTAAATGGTTTTGTTTTGAATACGTTTTCTAATACTAATTTTCTTTAATACGCTCTCCTAAGAATCCTTGTAGCTCAGTGGATAGAGCGTCCGCCCTGTGTTCGGAATTCACGTGGGTTTGAATCCCGTCATGGGCTTAGAATTCTTCTGAGTATTATTGGTTTGAAAAAGAAGACAGACGTAAGAATTTGGAATTTATTCCTTTAAGCCATTTCCCAAATTTATTGTTTACAAACTTTCTTTACACTTGAAATAGACAAAACGATGCAAAAACGTTGACTTTGTTATCTTCAAACTTGTCACTGCAACTTCTTGCTTAAAAAACTTAAGTACATCACAAATTCACAGTTTTATATCTTACAAACTTCACTTAAATTTGCACATATGCTCCATTTGTCCCTGCTTCAAAACAAAGAACAATTGTTCTCGGTTTACTCACAGTTCACATATTTTGAATTCTTTGCGTCTGCTGGGAGCTAACCTTTTAAGAATTTAGTGACCCATCTAGGGGGAGTCAAAGACTCTTATCCGCTTAAAAGATGAGCACTGCACACAGGATCCATGGGTCACTAGCCTCGTAAAGTAAGTAGCTCAGTTACCTTTTGTACTTTCGGCATTTTAAAAACGCCGTTGAGTTTTTCAAATTTCGCCCAATCTTAATCTTAAAGCATTGATGTACATTAATGTGTTGAGGTCACAGTATAATCAAAATTATTTGGAGGAATCGAAAATCATATGATTGTCTACTGCATGTTAAATCTAAAGAACCCTTTTTTCTAAACTCGATACTTTTATTACTTTAGAACCCTTTCTTTCGTGTAAACAGTCTATATGTAATGTTTTTATAATAAGTTTTAATATTACAAATCAAGTGCTCTTCTATCCTCTACTTTTGAATTCCTCACTGACTTTGGTTGTCTTCATTTTAATTTCTTTTGAAAATTTCGCCAAATCGTTGTCTGAAACCTTTGCGAATATCCCAAGTAGCCGCCATATTTTTACACAAACAAGTGACAAGAAACTGACGAGTACTGTCGTAGTGTCGAGAGATCGACGTGGCTAGCTCTTCGATAACTTCGCTAAGTTTTGATCGTTTTAATCGCCCCAGTAGTCTCGGAAATGTTCCACAGGCACTCGATTATATGCATGGAAACGTTTTAAAAAAGTTGGGGACGACCTGGACAATTGGGAAGGTCGCGATCGCCCGGACGAAAGTAGTTCCATCCTGGCCATCGGAACGAAAAAAAACTTTTTTCAAGCGATCTTACGAAAATTATTTCAAGCGTGGGACAATTGGGACAATCCTGAAACTGCCCCAGAATGCTACGCATTCAACCTTGAATTTACTGCGCATGACAAACAGGAAGGCTTCCAATGAGTTTAACCTGTTTATGAAAAAAGTTCAAAAACATATAAAAGTTTCTATAACAAATTTTCAAACCAGTCTTTCAAAGGTAAGTTGTCATGGACAAAAGATGAAAAATTGTTTTCCAGTAGACCAGAGGAGGCAGAAAATTTTCATTTTTTCTCCGGCGTACAAAATTAAAGCTGTCATTTTCAAAAGTGCTTCATGCCAAACTTGCTGTCAGACCCAAGGCTAGGCCTTTTATCTGTTCTTTCACACTATTTTCAATTGTATTTTATATAATCGTTCCAATCGCCCCAATTTCATCAATCGTTTCAGAAAATTTTCGGGACAATTGGCCATGGGACATATGGGACAATGAACCTGAACAACTCTCGGGAAGCAAGGTTTAAGAGATTGATATTCTTTAAGAAAAAGAAGTCGCACGCAAAAGAAACATAATACTATGCAGCTTCACGCATTGGAAAATATGCACCGACCGTTTTCTATATCGTATTATTTACTCGAAATTAATGACACATCTATGTATACATAAATACTTTCTTAAACATAGTTTTTACGTACCAATTAAACTTGACTGATCGAAGATTCCTGATAAGATATACAAAACAGCAATGATCAAGTCTAAACTTGGTGGCCAAGTTGCCTCTTCAGCTGTAAAAAATAAACCGTTAAGTTATCGCCTTCAAGTTTTACTTTTAAACGAAAACAACAAGTGTGAGTGCGCGTGCTAGTTTTTAAAACGAATTTAGAAGTAAATCTACCCCATCATATTATATTCCATTTAACACTAACGTTAACAGTCAAAAATAAAAAAATGAGACACAAATAACAAAAACAAACTGCTTTTTTTCCTATAAGAACAACTTTATAAGAACAGTGAGGTTCAGATTGCCCGAAAATTAAAAACAATTTAAGAACGAGCTCAGGCTGAGGCTGAAAAAAACATGAAAATATGTTGCTTGCTGAAGCTTTACTGAATCTTGTAATTTATAAGTTCGCAATATGTGCATGCACAGTAAAAACATATCAGAAGCACAGTTTCACATTTGTGATATTTACTACTGTTCCAAATTGTCACGTAGCAAGTCAATTCTTTTTAAATCTTTTGTTTTAACTACGCGGTAACCCTTTGTGCTCTGGTTATTGTTTGCAATTCATATGGTAAAACTCGCCCATCAGTTTTGCCTCTTTGTGCTACCGTTGTTGTAGGAGTAAGTTGGTCCTCTGTGCTGGCCGAAGTTTAGCCACGACGGCTTGGTCAACAAAACCAATAAAGAAATTGAAGAAAATAAGTTGATAGTGGAGCTAAATTCACGTTTACAAATGGAGGAGCACAATCCGGGTAGTTGAAGGTTCTGCCCTTCAACACGATCCCGGACCTCGAACTGAAGCCTGGGCAAACCTGTGTGTAAAAGATGAGGAGACAAAAAATTCCCTCTCGCTCCTTCGAAGATGACAACAACAACAACAAAAAACGGAATACAGCCAAGTTCAAAAAAAGAACAAAAAAACTCAAAGTTCAAAGATCAAGAGCTGTTTTTGCCATGCAGTATTTGAGAAACCAACACAAGTCTACCAATTTCTTCAAACAAGGCAGTACAACATTGTTCCTTCATATATAGTACATTATCGCAAGCCGGAATCCAAGCACCACTAGTAAAAAAGAATTTCAAACTGGATGGAATACTATGGCCAGCCGTGATATTATCAGTCTGTGAAAGTGGATACGATCGATCGCCCCTTCAAAATTGAAATGTAGGCGAGGTTTTAAAACAAGATAATAAAAATCCAAAAAACGAAAAAGAAAAAGAGTAGATATTTTGGGATGTTTTTTGATAGCGTCGTTATGAAATATTTTAGAGTTACAGGATGAAAATGGGCCTGTATTTTGAGAAACCACGCGCAAATATTGAATAAGGGAATAACATTAACATGATTTTTTGAGGGAATATTGTTTATTTGCGCCCGCGTAGTGTCATTTGCGGCCCGAATGATGCAAAACGTATGTTACCAGCTGCACATAGTGAATAATGGAAAATTACAAGGTTTTTCAAAAAATTAAATGAGAGCGCCTGTTCTTAGAGTTTGTACAGCTTTTCTATTGTTCCCGTGCTTACATTTTGCTCGTTGCATTTTGATTAGCAAGAAATTAAAAAGTAAATACAATTAAATTCGCCTTCTATTTTCTTTCTGTGGCTGAAAAGCTTGTGGATTACGCGGCATTCTCATATGCTTGTTAAAATCAAGTTCTCTTATTAAATTATTAAACATAAACAATTATTAAATATAACAATTATTATGTCATTTAAGTATGTTTTATTTACTACAACATCTAAATAACTACTGCAGTAGCCACATGCAGTTCTCGACTGCCTATTTTTTAAAAGTCTGTCCAGCTCTGCCCGCCCGTTCGCCGGCGCGGGGCGGGCGCCGGCCGCGCCCGGCGGGCGGGGGGAGTGGACTTTGTTTGGTGGGGG
>JAPEIX020060326.1:0-11261 GCA_026122405.2 Zoanthus sansibaricus | reverse complement strand
GCATTTCCACGGTATCCCATGAGAAACCATTGCATAACTAATTTATCCCATGCCTTAAAAATACAACTAACTAATTTCTCCCCGCATGGAGAACAAATAATTAAAACCGCGGTTTGTGCTGACGTTTTAAGCTCTTACAACGTTGACCAACAGTTTTGGCGTCATTTATGTAACGTACGCACACAGTTTTAGCGCCATTTTGCTAGTCGCTCGCACGTAATGGCGGGAAAACCGGGTGGAATACTACCCGTTGGATACCGCAGAATATGCAACGGCTTTCCAGGCCTCTGATTGGCTGTATTTTTTAAGGCATGGGATAAAGTCAAATATTTACTTCTTTAACCTGGCATCATTTCATTATTTATTAATATCAACGATAAACTAAGGTTTTCTCTAATAATCTGAAACAAATTGTACATGTATTTTTAGCAGAAAGTTTTTTTCTCGTTTTAAACTTTGCAAAGCTCCATGCTAATGTGACACACGCAAAAGCTACCCCAAAATAAAAAAAAGTTGCAGATCGTAAGTTGTTTTATAAATAAACAAACAAAATGTTTTATTTGTTAATCTATAAATTATATATATATATAAGATGTAAAGATACAGAAGGCAAGCATTGATACAAAGTACAATGTAGAATATTGTCACAGAATAAGGAAAACGCAAGTCTCTTCACCCATCTGCTTTATGCTACATCTTGGTCAAAGACTCCTCTTCACCTCCCGCGTTTCATATCTAAATCGGTAAGGTAATAAAAAAAATGTCATGGCCGACATCTGAATCATTTTTAAGAACACATATACACTGTCTGCGAAAATTCCAGCCATTAATTTTAAAATAAAAGGCAGGAAAGAATGGAACGCAAGTTGTCAACAGCGTTATCTTTCTTGTTATCTTTCAGGGACAAGATGGTCCACTTTTTTTTCAGTTTAGCCCCTAAATTTTTTTCAAAGAAAGAGGAGTCGCTAGGGGGCAAGCTAGGGGATCGTTTGCTGCAAAAGACATCCCTTTTGAACGTCAAATAAAGAAAATCTCCTTACCTTTCAGAAAAAAATTATACTAGAATCTCAATTAAACTATTTTTATCTTCCAAACTTTTATCACGTATTAACAGAGTAAGCGCCACCTCCCTACAGCACTAAAAGTTCTTATAGAAACATGTCCGTGATTCCCCCCCCCTCCCCCTCATTCCTTCATCCTAAAATGCTTGTTCGTTTGTTGCAAGTCTCTGCTGAGTCTACCCCTGTCAAAATCCTGGTGACGTCTTTGAAAGAGGTGAACTTTATGCTCAATACCCTTGCACTTCATCACGTCCTGATGTTTCCCATCATTCCCCTCAGATAATATTGGAATCTAGAATTATTTTGATCTTTGCACTCCTAACAGCGTTATTGTACCACACTGACAAATCTTGATTCAATTAAAACTGCAGTGGACAAAACATATTTCTATTTTTCTCTCTCTCTATCCATGCAGGTTATGTTGTTGTCGACCATAATCTGGCATCATATTATGTAACCTGGGAGTGGGGGTGCGTGGAGAAATGTCATCAAGACCGCAGATGTCGTTCGTTCAATTACCAGCACCGAGCACCGCCTGGAAACCCTCATCACATTTGTGAGACAAACACTGTAACACGTGACTTTGACAACGGAAGGTTTTATCAGTACCGAACAGATTTTACTTATTATGAAAGCGAGGTAAATCAACTATAGTTTTAATAAATGATTAAGGATGGACTTTATAGACCAAATAGGAAACAAAGTTTTACAACTAATATTAAAAGAAAGAGTTAAAAATAAACAGAATTGAGATCTACACACCTTTTGCTTTAGAGCAAATTTTATAAAAATACTGAGGTTGAAATTGCCCCAAAATACTCAGAACAAATTAACAACAAGGTGAAGCTAAAATACTTTGTAATTCCCTCAAAAACTCAGGGTCGTTTGTTTACGTTTTGACATTGTCCAAGTTCTGACAGAACTCTGAAACCTGGTTGAGACCACGCAAACGACCGCAAGCTACGAGGATATCGATACATGGGAGAGAATTTCCCACCAAAAGATTGTATTTCTTGAACGCGCGCACAACCCATCACAATTTTTACATAGCGAGACGTTGATGGCAAATGCCACAAATAGAAACAAAATAAGAACATTTTTAGCTAGGCTGAAATTGACCTCAAAATGATAACATTGATACTGAGCAAAATTTTAATGGTTCTTAAAAAAAAGTGTAGGTTAAAGGTGAAACAATTAAAACTTTGTAAAAAATCTGGCTCCAAAAGCCCCTAAAACACAAAGGCTTGATCTAAATGCATTAACAGATCACTCAATGTAAGTATAAAACCAAGGAATTTAGTTTTAACGCAACTATGACTGCTAAAGGGCGTTAGTTACAGCTTAGGGCTCATGTGTATTTTGATAACCAAAAGTTTCATAAATAAGGAGATAATTCAGAATATCTTCGGCACGCCAGTGGTCGGAGACTCGGAGTGATTGTAGCGAAACAAATAATAAGCGAATATTAACCCAGCGAGTATAACGTTTGAGTTTTTAAAATTAGTTAGTAGGCCTAGACCGATTCTGCTCAGCAATGTTTTTTCAGCAAGTTTTTTATTTTGAGCAATTTTTTAAATTTTGAGCAACTTTTTTAAAAAACGTTTACTCTTCAAGCAATTTTTATACATTTTGGCACATTTGACTACTTAAAGGATTAAATGAAAGATGAATATTACTCTTGGAACAGTTTTGGTAAAAAAGTCTCTTCTTGGCTTCTTCGTTTGGGTTCCCTGTGCGCACTATCTTTTGTTTTGGGTACCTGCGCTTTCTTATTCCAAACATAGAACAACTCTCTGTATCAGATCCAAATGGCAACCCTCGTGTCAGACGATGAAGGCCCCATTCAGATCGTTTACATTTAAGTTCATTTTTCTATATCATCACACTAGATAAAGTTTGAAGGATATAATTTGATTATAGTTATGTCATGCAAAAACCAGAAGACAAACAAAGGAAAGCAATAGTCACACTACATAATGTTTTGCAACGCCTTAAGTTTGCTGTTTTTTAAAACATTCGATATTGTTTCCTTTGTAAAGAAAATGTGTGGAGCAACTTTTGATATTAAGGTGGCAACTTTTTTAAATTTGAGCTACTTTTGAGAAACGTTTTGAAATTTAGCAACTTTTAAGGATGTTTTGCGTAGAGTCGGTCTAGGCCTAGTAGTTAGCGTATATGTATATATTCCCATTGTGAAGAGACAAATTTACAATATGAGAATGAGTTGACGAGATTCTTTTGTTTCTAAAAACGTAACATTAAATAATTAAAATGTCCTAACAATTTATTGAAAACACCTCTCTTTGTTTTGTACATAGGTTATACAAGCTACACCACCTCCCCCTGGTAGGTAACTTTGTATGCTTATCTATTTTATACGGACGGTGTGGATGTAAATCTTGGAGTGGAGGTGTGGGGGGTGTAAAAATAAATCTTAGCGTAGAGGGTGTGGAGGGTGTAAATGTATATCTGGGAATAAAAAATTAGATGCAAATCTTGTGGAGTGGAGTGGAGCGTGTGGAGGTATATTCGGAAGTGAAGGATGTGGATGTATAAGTGCCCATATATAAGTGAAAGAAGATTATTTTTAATTGTTTTTCTAGTCACCTATCTCCTCCATGACGAAGCAACAAGCCACAACTGTGACACTGTCTGCAACTCCAAACGACTTCACTGCACAACAGTGTATCATGGTTTTACCAATGACAACGTGTTGGCCTTGTTTAATTCCTTTGGAGTTTTTTGTTCAACTGGTAAACAAGACAACTACCAATATCGTGACTGCCCATTGTATTTTAATGGATCAAGTTGGAAAGGATTTTGTATTGGTTGGAAAAATATTCCATTGAAGATAGACTGTAATAAGCAAGCTTCATCTTTTTCTCGCAGACTATGTCCTTGTGTTAGCGTGACAATATGAGGTAACAGAAAACACGTGAGCCAAAACATCGGTCACTACACTTACGCCAAAACTGTTTAATTTTTGAAATTTAGTATTAATGAAGGTTTCTAATAAAAATAAGCGATATAGAAACTTTAAACTAAGATGGTTTGATTGATAACGCGACTAACTAGGCAAGTTGTAGAGGCTGAGATTGAGATGTCTCACATGTAGGGCAGCTTCTGAGTTGTACCAGATCTTTGTTGACTCTATTAGTGCTTGCGACTACCCAAACTATACCACTTACATTTTTTAAAGTTTACTTCATTCTTCTTTTGGCTTCTACTGTTTTGAGATGCAAGTCACAAAGATACAAAGATATCAAATTTCATTAGATTTACCTGAATTACCTGATTACGTCACGGGTGTAGCAGGCCTGGAAATGGGATCATGTTACCAAATTTAGCTTGCAAGACTATTGTTTTGGCAACACATATATTCCTCTATTTTAAATATGCAAGGAGTTAAAATCTCAAAAACTACGGAATGCCTCGTAACTATTATCCCGGAAAGTACTCGCTTATGAAAGAAGTAGGGATGAAAGTTGTGTCGCTTAAGAGTGTAAAATTAGATTTTGGTCTCACTTAGGGTGTCCTGGGCAAAACGTCATTATATAGAGTGATTCTTGTTAGCGCCCTGGTTACGAAAGATACAAAAGTTCCAGGAAGGCGAAGGGGGGCCTCGCATGTGAAAAATGCGGGGATGCTCGTCGGAAATTTTGAACTAAACCCCTAAAGGAGACCGATCTGGGCATGGCCCAAACTTTTTGACCCCTAAAAGAGACCATGTTTAAACATAAAGAAATGAAAAATTAAAAATATACATATTAAATATATACTTTTGTATTTCTTTGCGTGCAACCCTATTGCAGTGATTGTGATTAAATGCGGTCTATATTTCTTTTATCCCACCATTATGTCAAAAAAAAATTTCTTATCCCACCTAAAACAACTAATATTTTCCAGTTACCCCACAATTTTCTCTTCGGCCCCCCACCCCGGCCATAAATAATGACCGGTCCCTTATGCCACCTTAAATAGATTTTAAAACAAGCCGTTTTGATAAAGCCTCTTATTCAAGGCCGGATAATATAGTGGTCAAGCAAGAGTTAAAATTCAAAACCCCATAAGCAAATTATAAGTGAAATCTGAGAAAGGAAGCATTGAGTAACCGATTACTGTTTTTTTTAGCTAAAAATATTTTTAAGACACATTTTCGTTCAAAGCATAAAGTTTAATCTTTAAAGATCAATGTAAGAAGTAAAAACAAACTCTTCATTGAACTTTTTTATTTTTAAGATTCATAATCCTATAAAAATTACTTAATTTTTTATACTTATAGCAATTAAATAATGTTAATCATTTTTTAGTTTAGTAGTAAGCTAAAAAGAATACTTCTAAAAAAACAATATATATTTTTAGATTATTCTTCTGAATTTTAAGAATGAAGAAGCCGTAAAAATGTTCGATTCCTCGTATGATAGTACTGAGTCAAAAGGTTGAGGTAATCAAATCAATCACTAGATGATCTCAAACAGTTTAATCTTCGAAACCATGCTCTGAACTTCAAGAATGGACCCTGCAACAGGAACAAGAGTATGTTAGGTTAGAGTTACATTGTCCTCCATTCGACATGACAGACTGTGAATGTTAATTAGTATAAACCTGCTATCTGTGATAGCCTACTAGTATGAAGAGAAAAGATGGCGGATCAAAATAGTAATGAGTCCCGTTTTGCTATAGCTTCAAATGATTTTATCGATAATGTAGTTTGTACATCCATTATTGACCGTTTAGTAGGTTTATACTGAAACAATTAGACCTCTCGGCCTCATGGACTACAAGTTTAAAGAACTCATCCGGCCTATTACCTCATGAGCTATGACTCGTAGTCCACTCGTCCTCGAGGTCTAATTTTTAATTAGCAGAGACCTTACGCAAAGAGGACGGCGATGCCGCTGACGACAACAGACTCATTAGTTATGCAATCTATGTACGTTGGAATGCATCGAGGTTGGCATCCGCACGGAGCTGTCGTAAAGATTACAACGTGAAAAGCCCTTTTAGAGTTTTCAAGACTACGAAGATGTAACGGAAAAAAATTTCTAAGTATTTACTTAGCTTCCTAGAGAACCATTCAATCATTTTTCTATATGCACAACTTTTTAAAGGCGAAGCAACAAAACCCTAGTGACCCACACTATTCAAAAGTAAAGAGCAAACCAGATATGTGATTTTTCTGAGCCCTCGTTGTTGGCTTCCCTTTATCAACGAGTAAGATCCCGGCTACTGTTTCCGTGACTCGGAGTGTGGCTGTGTAAATATGAATTGATGATTATATGACTTAATTGAAGTGTTGTTAAATTGGTCCTTGCAAATAACATAGCGGTATACATCAAAATTTAACAACAAATCGGCAATCAAAAATATAATATTAAAGCTCTAAACTCGTGACTGCCACAATTGATAGTATATCTGGGACATAATATTAGCTCAGAATGCTTCCGGGACGCTATCCACCGGAATAAAACAGCATCGCTTTTGATTCTAGGCATTTATAATAATAACATAGTCGAACAAATTTCGTTTCTCCTTAACTCTTTTCTTGTGCACGTTCTACATCGTAGAGTTTTCAGTTTTATTGTCTAAAAACACACGAGATGAAGCATTTTACAAACACGACTAAAATCTTTAAAATAGAAACAATCAACATTGGCCCAAAAATTAGTTTTGTTATAAGGACTGTTTACATAAAGGTGGGGTAACCCGCCTCTTAATATAAACTCTTACTTTTTCAGCTTTGCATTTTCATGATATAAAGTGAGGTTACACGGCTAGACAGATTTCTCGGTTTGTCGTGCCATGCCATGCTACCCGTCTTACTGGGTTACCCGCCTGCATGTAAACAGGTCCTTAGATTGAGAACATGAATAAAAGGTTCGCAAACAGTTTATTGTTTGCTATCTCTATCAGAATACTAAAATAATCTGTATATTAAGTGCTTACCAATTTTGCTTTCTTTGTTTCCTCGATGTGGCGACCAAGAGTTTCATTTTCCGCTTCAATGTTTTTTATCTGGTCCTTAACATCATCAATCTTCTTTTGCAGCTCTTCTTCTTGCAATACCTTTCTCTCTACCATTTCTTCACAAACTTTGTTTTGCAAGCACCATTTGGATTTTGCCGTTTCTTCGGCCTTTAGCAACGTTTCTTCCATGTTCAATTGACATTGTAGACCTCTGATATTGCTTTCAATCTGTGCTGCTTCCTTCTTACAATCGTTGCTTTCTTTTTTCAATTGTTCCTGACGTCCTTTTTCAAATTCATAATCACACTCAACATGTTGAAGCTGCACTTCAAGAGATGAAAGTTTGGATTTCAGATCTTCTTGAAGTATCCACTCATCTAGAGACGCAATCTCAAGTTGTTCTTCCTTAACTTTGATTTCTCTCAATTTCTTTTCAGCATCCAGGCGATCTACTTTCTCTGTACTTACACACCTGTCGATATTGCCAATCGAAGTTTGAACCTCATTGGATTGACAAATTCTCATTTGCCGAGACCTTTCTTTTTCGGCGAGTATTGCTTTGGTGTCATTGAGCAATTTTCGGACATCTTTGACATCCTTCTCTGTCTGGGAACAAAGAGACAACAGCTGACTGTTTTCTCGCTGGAGCTGATTCAGTTGTCTTGAGACGAGCTTGCAACGCTCTTTCATTGTAAATGAGTGGAGTATGGCACTGAAGCTGTAGCTCAGAATGGAAGAACTTTCTTCCTCATCTTCCTATAACATGTTTATAAGAACAAGAATATGAGAACTTCTGTAATCTTTGAGGGTTACGCTTTTGAAGGAAGAACCAAGAATGTATTACAAAAAGGTCTGAAAACCAATAAGCAAACCAAACCATGGCTATAATTATGAGATTGAGGTTTTTATGAGTCAATGAAACAAAATGTTTAACCCGAGGAAACAACACTGATAACTCCAACTCTAACCTCAACCCTAACTCTAACACTAAAGACAACCCCAACCCTAATCCAAACCCCAACCCCAACCGGTACCCTAAGCTCTATTAAAGCCGACCCCTACCCCAACCCAAACCTTAAACTAACTTAACCCTAATCCTAACCTTATCGGAAAAACCGCAGACTGACTCCAAAAAGGTTCATCACTTATTTGACTGATAAAAAAACGACTTTTGTCGGTCTACATACCTTTCCGTAAAACAGTTTTTTGTTTTTTCAACCACTCAGAACACGCGTATCCAAATTATTTTATGATAAAATTCTAGGGTCTCGTTTCTCAAAACCCGATAAGCGCTAATCCAGAGTTAATTTTTAATCCAGTTTCCAGTTTTGTACTTTTTAAATTTTGCTTTGGGATGGAATGTAGAGGTTAACAATTTTCTTTCATTGTGATATAATATAACAGTATTTTGTTTAATTCAGGATTAAGGTAATCAGGGTTTTAAGAAATCGGGTTCAGAAGGCTTAAAAATTTGAAAACTTCCCATGTTGCAGATCCGTCAATTCATTCTGGTTGTTGAAAACATTTGGTTTCAAATGACTCTACTGAAGTTACTTTATACATTTTAGATTACTCTGGAAACTTAGTATTCGAGAAGAAGCAAAATGGTTATGTATTTCTCTACCACGTTGTTTTCAAATATTGCATTTAAATTGACGATGTGCACATCACTGTTAAGGCACGGCAATACGCGCAACAGATTCCCCACTCGTCCCGCAGCATTGCTGTGAAACAGTTTGAAAATCGATGCTGCTCGCTTTTCCACCCGTGTTCAAACCTATCGCGCAGCAGAACTTAGTTGTTGCAGTTGAGTGAAAGCAGACTTCTCATTGGGTGATACGACCTGTTGATTGCACGCGACGTAATTGTTTTCCGACACAAGTTGATCAGTGGTAATACGCGCATCATCCACAATTTTTGTTGCAAAAAGTAGAACGATCTTCTACTTTGTGCAACAAGTTTTTTCAACTTGCAAGCCAACAGATTATTTTGATGCAAGACAAGTTTGTACGCAGGTAGTAAAAAGTTCTTGAACATTTCAGCTATTATGCTGGTAAACGTCTTATCATTTGGCGTTGATACAATAGCTTTTTTTCCCTTGAAGATTGCTTATAAACGAAGTTATTTTTAACTAAAATCAATTTCCGTCTTGTCTACAACTACAAGGGCGGTATTGCTCAACTTGTAGTTTTAAAAGAGCAAATGCGATTGGATCGTGACATCATTCGGGAGAATTGACATTTCTATCAACGTAATAAATTAGAAGTTTTTTTGAAAATGTCCATTTCTTTTGTTGATTATTTATAAAAGAAATATAAAATGGTTTCCGTATTTACATGCATAACCTGATGTAAGCACTAGAGAACGCTGGATATACTGAAACGTTGTAGAGTTTCAACACACGAAAAACATTTCATATCTTTTAAATAAAATATATATACTATATTTACTTGATTGAGTATAGTTTAAATGTGTGTACTCACGCAAATTATTTTCTTTTGAAAAGCTTTAAGGTCGCAAATCGTCATCGACTGGTGTTCCATGTTTTGGAATCTTACTGTACTATACACGGCTAAAATTTAGGAAAGTTTAATTTTTTTATGTTGTAGAAATTTGAAAAAGAAAATCCTAAATTCTCAAAACTATTAAAATTGCAAATTAAGTTGCTTTAACAAATAGTCTCAAATTATCTATTTCACTCACCTTCTTCCGGCAGATCAAAATATTCACAAACAAGCTAAATTGCAATGGGAATAGATTCAAATATATTTGAAGTTATATCTAATTTAATTTTTGGCATTATTTTTACTGCTCAACTTCTGGTCAATTTAAAATTGATTTTCTGTTTTATTCAAATATATATTCTTCCTAATCATTATTACGTTAAAAACGCGCGCGTTTGAAGTCTTTTTCCCTCCGTGATTGGTTCTTACCATAAGAATGTCTCGCGCGTTTATTTTCTTTATGTCTACAGGGCTCGTGATTGGTTAAAACAAAACTGTGAATTGTGACAACATAAAAAAGAAATTTAGGCGCTACTCTCCAAAAATCTAAATGAAACATATATAAAATATTTATGCGTATTAAAGTTGATATTTGACATTCATTTAATCAATAACTACGTTGCATTTCTACTAGGTTTGACTGATACTGAATAAGAATTGTACAATTAACAATCTAGAGAAAATTTCGGAAGGTCAAATGCTGTGAAAACAAGTGTGTCACACGTACATTGCAGTTTGTTTAGCGTTCGCTTGTTTCATTATGAATACAGGTTTTATTCGAGGATCGAGGGTAATATGTCGAGGGTAATTTTTTCTTTTTTTAGTATATTTTTTATTACTACGTTTTTGATGTATTTTTTTGTTTCCATAAAATTATAGCTTACATAATAACTAAATAACTCTAAAAATAACTCTAAAAATAACTCTAAAGATAACTCTAAAACTTAAACAGTCTTCATTTGTACTCACTTTTCAGCTTTGTCAGATTATCGCCATTTCATGTCATTGCCAAGGACAACAAAAACGATGAAAACACTAGGTCGCTTGCAAATAACCTCGCATCTTTTATCTTAAATTCCTCTAGCTGCATGGACATTATTTCTAACGTATATAGTTTTGTTGCATTTTCTCCAAAAGCTAGCAAATCGCTAGCTCACTGAAGTCCACCATGGCGAAATGGCCAAACAGAAAGAAGAGTTTGACCCATTCAAACTGTCTTTTCCACTATATCAATAAGATGAAGCCAGCGAATAACAGAGCATACATTGTTATTGAAATCTGGAAGATTTTGACAAAAAAAACAAAGGATGTCTTCGATAAACTATGATTATCCACAAAATTTTCAAAACTGGCTTTCGAGTCAAGGTTTCTATTTTTCAAGTTTTGCTTGATTTTGCTGATATTCAGACCTAGAGTCTCTAGCCTTGATACTCCCCCTTCAAGTGTTGTATCTCATTAATTATTCAAAATGGCGCAGATTTGGTACAAACTCCCAAAAAATCGAGAGTATTCACGCATGTCAAAGCACAGGGATCCCATGTTCACCACATGCAACATAAGATTAGGGTTGCGTTCTCCTAACGTCGAACGCAATGATTTCAACCTGACCTTTCCATTTTTGAAGATCATTTTGTTGTAACCAATTAATTTAAGTAGAGAGTACACCCAAAAAAAAAAGGATTATTTTTTGGTAGAAACCAGAGAGAGATGGGGGAAGGGGGAGGGAAGG
>JAPEIX020060325.1:0-18330 GCA_026122405.2 Zoanthus sansibaricus | reverse complement strand
AATGACAACAAAATTTTATTCTGACATTTTTCAGCTTGTCAACACTTTACCCAGTTAGTTTCCATATATGGTCATTCAGTATATGAGCTGATAACCGAGATTGAGTGAACCAATCAGAACGCCAGAAATGCAATATTCGAGGTTGAAAATTTAATAATATGATATATACTGTAGAGAGACTTTTAACATTATTGATGATAGTCAAGATTAATCATTACTGATATTAAATATGTTTACTATTGGGTTAATTATTCACCAGGTGAAAAGACCAGGAGAGGAAAATGTGAAATGCACTATTATGTTTTTGTTAGATTACCAGGTTTGTGTGTTTCTCTGTTTCTCTGTGGTGTTATTCAGTTAAAATGCTTGCTCAGATGGGTAGATCTGAGGCCCAAATAGCTGGAAAAAGTTTGTTATTCTTTTTTTAGGTTTCTCTATTAGCCCTTTAGCAGCTCAAATGGTAAAAACTTTGTTGGAGGGCTCAAGTTTGTCCTCAAGTTAATTTTTTTAATCACAACATTTACCAAGTTACCAACTCATTTTAATTACTTTAAACATCAAGTTGTGATTTGTAAGTATTTGAGAAGCATTGATGGACCTCCTAAAATGCCCTTCTCCTAACAGCTGTCGCCTAAAGGATTTGGTAGAGTTACCATAGATGATGCAAGTCCTTTAATACTCCAGAATATTTGAAAGGTTCTCCTTCACCATGGTTGTCACGGTCCTGGAAAATCATGGAAAGTCCTGGAATTCGGGGGGAAAAATTTCCAGGCCCGGCAAAGTATTTGAAGTTGGATCATGATCCTTGAAAATCCTGGAATAGACAAAACAAATTTTTATTCATTTCCACAAATAATAAAGATATGCTGTTAATTCAATTAATTTTGATACGACAGCACTGTAAAACAAAAAAAACGCAACTTTGCAAGGCCTGATTTTTGTCCAAGTGGCCTGTCATTGGTTGCCTTTCATTGTCAGGGTCAGCCAATTCAATAAAACTGAATAAAAAAGTTTGTTTTGAAAAATAAATGTACTGTATTAAAGCATTCAGGTTTTAGTTGATAGAGAAAGTCCTAAGTTTCCTTGAAAAGGTCCTGTAAGGTCATGGAAAACTCCTTGCGTTTCACATCAAGTAAATAGTGGCAACCCTGCATATCACAATTCGCCCAAACCAAATTGATTTGTTGGGGTACTGATTTTTTCAAATTAGTATGGGTTTATCAGTCGGAAAAAAATGAAAAATAGAAAAATATATAATATGTAATTGATCTGTGTCACACCGTGTGTGAAAATACTGAAATTTCAACGTTACTATTTAAGGGTAAGGATACTTGTTTAATTTTAATGACCAAGGGATGCAACAACACAACAAGAACAAGAACTTTATCTTTTTTTGATCAAAGAATAGTCAAAATATTATGAAAGTATATATAGTCACTTGTTAAAGAACAAAGTTGTTTTGACATTTGTGTGTTTATGTTTTCTCCATGCTCAAGCAGAAATTTTAGCTGAAACTAAAATTGAACAATCACACTTTTTTTTTTTTGGGAAAAACGAGTATCGGTCAGATCTGTGAACCAACACGTTAATTTGGTCTGGCGTTATTATAAATTAACATGTCCTTTAGAGTTGTTAGTCAGCTTTGCTATTTTGCCCTATGACAGCCACCACAGTACAAGTTAGATGCAAGACTGGCTAGACTTCTTGGTATTCACACACAGACAAGACCAGTTATTGTTAATGCTATATGGCAATATATAAAGGTAAAATTTATGTTTTTTATTATAATTATTTATTTATTCTATTATGTATTGTGTAGTTAGTAAAGATTAGCATAAGTATATTTTTTACTTTTGATCAATATTATTTTTTTGTTTAGATATTAAGATTTTGATTACAGGTAGTTACTGTATAAATACTGAAGGAATTGACTTAAAAACACACTGTCTAGCGCTTAGCACTAATGGTAGCCAACTAGCCACATTAACTAGTAGAAATTCAAAACTTTAAGTAAATAGTTTTTAAAAAAACTATTCAATGTGTTGGTGAGTAGGTAAGTAATTTGTGTAAAATTAATTATCACCACCGTAAGGTAAAAGGAAAGCTGTCGTTTCAAGCGTTAGATTTTCATTAGAGCATCTGATGCTCTGACAAACAGCTAACACTTGTATAGTCAGCTTTCTTTTTACCTTACGGCGATGATAATTCATTTTACACAAATTACTTCTAGTAGAAATCCAGTTTTAGCTAGTAGGTTTTCTATTTCCATTAGCCACTTTGGCTAGGAAACAAAATGAAATCGACTGAACTAGATTTGGAAAATATCTCAGAATTTCACCGTTTACCTTGGCTAGTAAAATTTGTTTTTGGCTAGTTATATCTAAGTTGTCACTAACCACAGTACTAGTAAGTTGAAAAGTTAGTGTTGAGTACTGCTGTCCATTTGGTGTTAGCTCTCACTAAGTGCCAATGAGCAACACCAACTTACGAAAGTAAGTTAACACTTTTTAATGAGTTTCTAGCCATGTCTTATGTTTACAAATAATTATAACATTCTATCATTTTAACTTTATGTTTCAGAGCCACAACCTTCAAGATCCTCATGAAAGAGAATACATTAATAATGACATGTATTTTCGTCAGGTTGGTTTCTATCCTTTTTAGGCCTCACCAGCATGGCAACGCTAGCAGGCATTGCACTTTCATTATATCTTATGTTCTTTTCAGGAACCTGAGCCTGTTTGCTAGCTATCAGGGACGTAGCAGGGGCCTCACACCTCAAATTCTGTCTCCTTTTTAAAGGGTTTCTAGTAGTAGTATACATTTTGATGAGTGCTTCTTTTTGTTTTATATCTCTTTTTCTGTGAGTTCACCGGTAAACTTGAAACAGAAGGGAGTGATTCTTCACTTTGTCAATAGGGACTTTAAGTAACGACGACGGGAACGTGAACGACGATGACTCCGAGAAATCACCTTTTGGGTTTACTCCTTAATTTTTTGTGCATTTAGCTTTTTATCCTTGTGGGGTAGATAAATGAGTAGCTGCATCTGCTGGGAGCTAACCTGTAATGGATTAGTGTTTCATCCAAAAGGAGTACTGTATTTAATGACTCATCCGCTTAACAGAGAAATTGAAGATAAGTAAGTTTTAGTTCCATGTTCCACTTGGCTTGTAGAGGATTTTGCCGTTTGTAGATAGCACACACGTGTGCTAGTAGCTATCTTGAAGTCACTAAAATGGGCTCTACGGTTGCATTGGTGATGGCATTATCCCTTATCATTGCATTAATAAACAGTGGACCTGAATGGTAGCAGCCATGCACAGCTGTTTTAGCCTTTTTTGGCCTCATCAGCATGGCATAGCTAACAAACAGGCTCAGTTTTCCTTTGTTTTGCATTGGTTATTTGATATTTAATTACATTAATTAAAATTGCATTAATCACCAGAGGAGTTTCCCGGCTCTGAACCAGCTGTTATACAGGATGCAGTTAGTGGAATGATCAGAGGCGTTTTGAGACAGAATGTTCTAGAAAAAGATCAGAGGTACTATTTATACCACATAATTTTACTTTTTGTGTGTGTGAATGACACACTAGCTTGAACCAATCAGAATAAAGAGACAGTTTACTCCAACCTTGTTTTAGCCCATCACAAATCTTGTTTAAATCTGCCTCTTACTTTATCAATACAACATAATAGTTTGAACCCATAAAAATCCTTTAAGCCTTGTCTTAATCTTATCTTGTTATTATCATCCTCACTCCGATAATGTCTAAAACGTCAGTTTTCTTTTTCAATGATGATGTCTAACATAAAATAATAATTTCTACAACATGTTCAAACAAAGTGAATTATCTACAGTCAGTACTAACTTAACTATGCTAGCTAATTTTTAGCCTCAGAATTTGAGGAGTACAATGCTAGAATTTTCAGAGTAACTGGTTCATTTTTTCCATTTTTGTTGTAGGTGTGATGGCCGTAAACTGAATGAACTGAGACCAATTGATTGCGAAGTTGGTGTTTTTAGCCCAATCCATGGATCAGCACTTTTTACAAGAGGAGAAACACAGGTAAATACTTTTTTTAAATAAATGTGCATTTCTGAGTTGAATAAGCGATCATGCACCTAATCAAGAAGGAAGGATGCAGAGAAGATGAAAAGCATTTGGAAAATCAGCCCTGATGCTCAAAACTACATCCTAAACTTGTTTAAAATTTTGAATATACAGAGTATCTGTATCGATCCCGGCAGTGTGCTGAGATTCAAATGTTTGTGTGACCTTCCCTTCCACCTAAGCCAGCTTAGCTTTCCAGTATATACAATACTTTGCAAGGATTGCTACCCCATGGCATTGCAGAAGGATTTGCTGATATATCTTTGTCAGAGAGTGGAGTGGAAACTTCCGAGGCAGCAGTGGTAGAAAAAAAGCAGGAAATAAGAAAAAAGCACCAAACTCAATTCTGTAGAAAGAAAAGTGAGTATTATGATACAAAGTTTGATTGCAGAAGTTTCCAAAAAAGCATAAAAGTACAATCGTGTAGACTGAGGAGAGTTTAACGATTAGGAGTTTGCATAACATCAAGACTGAAAGTAATTAATGCCAGGTATATTGTTAAAAATCTCGCCAGCGATCAAAACATTTTTAAAAGATTCTGTCAGTATTTGAGATGGTGAATCTAGGAAAAGTTTATAGAGCATTTTAATTTGAAGTCATAGCAGCCGTGTTAATATTAACAAAAGAATTCAGATTATTTTGGAACACCAACATGGCCGCTATGTCTATTGTCTTTTGTTTTTCTTGGGATTGTGTGAAAACGCTCTGTTACTAGTAAAAAAAGGTATTTCTTAAGTTTCTAATTTTAATCTCGCCAACGTAGCTTCGTTGAATAATCATTTGATCATGGTATTCACATGGTGTTGGAGGCATTCAGGTTGCATTTGAAGCGAAGAGCAAAATTCCAAAATTTCCGCACATTTCCCAGAAAAAGATGTTAAAGACATCAAAGAGCTAAATCAAACCACCAGTGGCCAGGGTTCTTGCTAAATTTTTGCATAGAAGGTAAAACACCAGAAATAGCAGATAACTTTTGGATTTCACCTTGAACATACGAATATTCGTTGGATAATTTTGGTAAATATTTTAAGTGAAACAGTTGGTAGCATTTACTTGAACAGCTGGTAAAAATAACCGGTTACTGGCTCTTAACAAGAACCCTGATGACATACATCTAAAGAAGAAATTGGTCCAAATGGGTATGCTGCCAAGGAGTTTCACTCAGATCAGCTTGAACAAAAGTTATGGGAGAAAATAACACGTACAAGAAGCTATAAGTGGGAGGAATCTGTTAAGAACCAGAGGATGTATGGGTTACAAAGTTAGTAAATATATCTGTTGTGCTGACTTTGATAGTTACAAGAAATGCAAAAAGTATGGCATACTTTCCATACTGTACAAGAGCTCAAAGGAAGAGCGTTATGTAGTATAGTGGTCAAAATGCATGGTCGTGGGTTACAATTTGTTTGATTCAGAAATTGTGTCCAAGGAATTGGAAGACAGAGAAGAGATGTAATTTGTCAACTTAATCAGTAGATAACTTGATTGAGAATCATTTTGAGCGTTACCTTTTCTTTTCACTTTTGGTATTTCCTTAGAAAAGTAGCAAACGTTTATTAATGTTTCTGGAAAATGTTAGGGTCCGGTAGTAAGTTATACACCAATCATTTAAGACAATAGATCACTTTAGGCTCCCTGATCCCCGATACCAAGAAAGCTTTCCTGGCTGTCAGGGCAATGTTAAATTATACTTAGACCTTAGCACCTTCATACCACCATTGATGATGAACATAATGTATGTAAAAATAAACTCAACTGTTTAATCTTTGAAAAACTCTACATTAATCACTTAAAACTAGACCTCGATGTTCAAAGTGACTCCTTCAAAGCCAAGTTGTTTTTTGCTTCTATTTACTTCTTTGTTTAGCATTAACACTGATCTGCATAGGTTTGTTCCTTTGTCCTGTCACTTGCCATTGTTCTTTTGTTCAGCCCTGCTATTGTAGTTACTCCTGTATCGAATGTTTTCAACTATTTAGATCGCAAGTTTTGATGTAAGTTAATGTTTAGAACCTGACAATGGTGTACGTATGTCACACCGAAACGTAGTTCACTTACAATAATATTTATTATATAATTAAAGTAATGTGCAAAAACAAATAATAGTCATGAAAAACCAGAAAAAAATACTTTCCTTTTGCATTCAACTTTTTGAGTCATGGTTCTTTTAAATGAATAATTGGAAAATAATTGGTAGTACTTTAAGTGCATAATTGGGAAAAAACTAGAATGTGGGATATTACACAGGAACTGTGCCAATACTTACTCAAAAGTTCAAAACATATTTTACCCAAATCCGTTAATTCAGGGGTGCTTCATCTTGTACAAAATAATCCCTTTCTTTGAAAAGAAAACTTGTGTAACATTAAATTGAAAAAGTATTGTTACATATATTTAAAGTAGGCATCTGGAAAATTATACACTTCATCTTATGATCATGAAAGCGGAGCTCATTGGTTACTATTTTTAGCAAGTTTGTTGCATATAAACATTGTGTATTTTTTATATGACCGGGCATTTTACTGTTTGAGGCAACAATTTCTTGAGCATATTGAGCTGAATTTACAAGCCCTTTATGGTTGGCACATTTGGTAAGATCAGTTCCTTCTAACCACAAGGTCCTCAGTTCGATCCCTGCAGTTTGCTGAGATTCAAATATTTGTGTAACCTTCCTTTCCACCTAAGCCATGGCCAGCTCACATTTCCATCCATCCGAGGTTGGTAAATGAGTACCAGCTAACCTGCGATGGATTAGTGTCCTGTCTATGGAGAGTCAAAGACTCTCATCTGCTTAACACTACAGAAACTGGATATAAGGGGCCACTAGGCTCATAAACGTATGAAATCATTTATTGGGTTACCTTGAAGTTTTTTAAAATTTGCTTTCATTTCTGAATTATTACACCCCTTTAATACTAAGTCTGCGCCATTCTGCACATGCTCTGAGAAGGGAGATTCTCTTAAATCTAATGAAAGCCGATATTTGTTCCAGGTATTCTCTACCCTGACATTTGGATCAATGGATTCTGCAAAGAAGATGGATACAATTACAGAGGCATTGAGGTATCATTCTTCTGAACTGTCATTTCTAGAAACTAGTCGTTTCTGATTGCTGATTTCTAATGCCAAGTTAAGTATCATATTTTTCATAAAGCTTTTAGAGTTACACAAGACCTCTTTGATCCGTTTTCATATGTGCTCCCTCGAACATTGTGGTTGTCATGTCTTGGAAATAAAATTCCATCGAAAAGACATAGTTTAATGTCTTTTATGTACTGTATTTTTGATGAAAGCATTATATTTTTTCTAGTGGTATCAAAGAGAAGCAGTTTATGCTGCATTATGAGGTTAGTCCTTTATGAAGTTATATATTAGAAGTAAAATGTGTCCTTTGTTTTGCAATTACTTGCATTGTGTGCATAACAGGTTGTTTTTGCTTTATAATACCATGAATTCTAGTTTTCTAAAACTAGTCATTTTTTTTGGTGAAAGATCACTCCGAGTGAGATATTATTCTTCTGAAGGTCTGAAATAATATTTTCCAATTTTTAAAAGACAAATTATATTTCTTTTAATTATTCGTTCAAGCTTATTTTGAATAGTTGCCTGTTCCCCTTCCTCTCCTCATGAGTAATTTTGTCACCCATTTTCGTACCAGTGGTGTAATGTAAACTAGTATGGTTTTATACACCATTCAAAATATTAGTCAGATCCGATTCTGAATTTAAAACTACCTTAACCGAAAACTGTCACATAATTACTAATGAATATAAAAGCCATCTAAGAGATACAATATTTTTTAAAAAGGTAATTTATATTACATTGTATCAACCTTTTGTTTTGTTTTTGTTTGATTCCGTTTAGTTTCCTCCCTTTTCAACAAATGAGACAGGCAGGATGGGGGGATTTAGCAGAAGAGAAGTTGGCCATGGTTTGTTAGTTCAATACAATTTATATATTTCCCAGTTTCTTTGAATTGATTTTTACAAAAGCAGAATTAAAGAAAAGATGTTAGTGTTAGAGACGACAAGATAGGAACTAACCGATGAATGTCATTCTGTTTATTAATTTGTAAATCTTTTGCAATATTTTTCTCATTTGACAGTAAAACATCTTATTTTACAGTACGTGCCCCAAAAGGCTAGCAAAGGAGATTTGATATTGAAAAGTTCTTTGCAAAATAAGGCCCCTATGGTTGTGATCTGTCCAACAGTGTTTCATCTTAAATCGATAAAATGGAAAATATATTGCGTTTTACGTATGTATCAATAATGACTTTTCTACCCAGAATTTTCAGCATTCAGAAAATTAATAAATGAAGGTATAAAACCTTTGTTTGTTTCAAAAACCGTCTTAAACCTCAACTCAAGTCTGTTATCTTTGTTCACTGACATTCGGTCTAAAGTTGTAGACCTACCTAAAGTTGTATCCCTACTAGTTAGGATTCTTCACTGGGAAAAGAAGGGGGGATTTTTAATATGACACTGAGAAGCCCCTTTGGGGAGTTGTCATTAAATGTTTGTGTTTTTATTTATGTTTTTACACTTATGAAGTACATTGAAAACGTTGATTTTTGCTTTTATTTGCATTTTAAATTTGTCTATCGTCGGTAAAGCGTTTTTCATTAAAACGTTTATACTTTATTTTTATGGTAAACTTGAGTTGACACTTTCCTTAACCCTGCCTTTGTTAGATTTAAAGTAAAAACTAGAAGCATTTTGCTCAAAGACGATTTTTTTTCTGCAGGATCCGTAGCAGAGAAGGCCTTACGACCAGTTATCCCTGAAAACCATCCATTTACAATAAGACTCACAGCACTGGTTTTAGGATCAAATGGTTAGAAAATCTGACTCTTTTCCACTTTTTAACCATCATATTATTACTTTTGCTATTTCAATTTTGCTCGCTAAAGATCTTGCCTTATGTTTTTCTTACTAAAGTAACTTATTTTAATGCAAAACAGACAATATTCTTGTTTGAACAAAAAGGCTTTGCTTTGCTCGACACATTTAGTTTTACCAATTTATTGCTTTAGTACAAAAAAGAGGAAAAAGAAAATGAAAACAAATTTTAAAAGCTTAAAACCTTTTGTTCCCTAATTTAACCTGCCATCAAAATTGTATCTTGACAGGATCCTCTTCAATGGCGTCTGCTTGTGCTGGAAGTCTAGCTCTGATGGATGCAGGTAAAAATGGTTCTGCCGCTTTTTCTATCAAACGTTTCTCCTGTCTTCTTCACTTGTGTCCCCTTCACTCGTGTTCTCTTCTCTGGTGTCCTCTTCCCTGGTGTCCCCTTTACTCGTGCCGTCTTTATGGTAACCTCTTCTCTGGTGTCCTCTTCTCTGGTGTCCTCTTTCCTGGTGTCCTCTTTCCTGGTGTCCTCTTCTCTGGTGTCTTCTTCTCTGGTGTCTTCGTCTCTGGTGTCCTCTTCCCTGTTATCCTCTTCCCTGGTGTCCTCTTCTCTGGTGTCCTCTTCCCTGGTGTTTCCTTCTCTGGTGTTTCCTTTCCTGGAGTCCCCTTCACTCGTGCCCTCTTCTCTGGTATTCTCTTCCCTGGTGTCATCTTCTCTGGTCTTCCCTTTCCTGGTGTTTCCATCCCTGGTGTTTCCTTCTCTGGTGTTTCCTTCCCTGGTGTCCCCTTCACTCGTGCCCTCTTCTCTGGTGTTCCCTTTCCTGGTGTTTTCTTCTCTGGTCTTCCCTTTCCTGGTGTTTCCATCCCTGGTGTTTCCTTCTCTGGTGTTTCCTTTCCTGGTGTCCCCTTCACTCGTGCCCTCTTCTCTGGTGTTCCCTTTCCTGGTGTTTTCTTCCCTGGTGTTCTATTCACTTGTGTCCTTTTCACTTGTTTCCCTTTCACTCGTGTCCTGACCGCATGCTTTCTTACTATACGGAGAACACTTTAGGTTGTTCCATATGTTGAATCATTAATAGGTTGCCTGTAACTGCCACCATTAATTTTCTTTTTCGGTGATAAATCCACTTCCTTTGAATGTTGTAAAACTGCTTGCAACCTCTCCTGTAATACTGGGGAGCGAGTGGTAAGAGGATTTTTTTATCTACCTTCAAACTAGCCAATTTATGAAAATGACATTTCCTGGATCTCCAATTTCGTCGTTTGATATTACAATTACATCAGTCTGGAGAAAGATCTGGTACTGTATCGTCATACAGTTAACATTTTGGTCAGGGAGACAGACGTGATATGATGTAGAATCACCGGCTCAGAATTAATGCACGTGAAAAAATTGAAAAAACCGTGATACAAAACTAATTGCGATTCTGTTCAGGTGATTCCACATTATATTACCGGTGTAGGGAGAAAATACCTTTCACATATTGGCTCCATAGCTGCACCACTCTGCCAATATGGAATATAATTTCTCCAACTAGTCGGCAATATCATGTGGAATCACCGGCTCAGAATCACAATTAGTTTATAGTATTGTACGAGTGGATGCTAGACTTTGAAAGAACAATACATGCATTTATTTGTTGGTCGGTTAGGTTATCACTAATATCATGTATAACTTCTGAAAGTAATTGAGAATGTAAAAAATGAAATAAAAATTATAATCCTGTTTTGATAGGAATGAATGGACAGTGTAGTTACAGTGTACACACTCTGGAGTTGGTGTTTTCCTCCATTGCTGCTTGATAATTTTATTTGCTCGATTCAATTAAATCAATTTTTTGTTTTCCATTGTTAATCCTTTTCTTTCCGGTGCAATTTTCATGAGTCGCCTTTCGCATTTTGTTTTTCTTAATCTAAGTGCATGATTTTACCTTTTCCTAATTACCTTTTCGTAGCTATTTTAAAGTAGCTGTTATTGTAAACTACTTCTTCTGCAAATTCCTTTTGATAGCCATCCCTTTTGAAATACACTCATTTCCATATTCTAGGTTTCTTGTTCAAAGAAAACCACTTTTAGTAATATAATCATTTTAATGGTTGATTCCATTTTAGGTGTACCAATTAGCCGTCCAGTGGCAGGATCAGCTTGTGGACTGGTGGCAACTGCCGATGCCGACGATGCAGCAGGTGCTGATATTGAAAAATATCAACTGTTAACCGACATTCTGGTAATATCTTTAGAAACAAACAGGTTCCACTCTCATAAGCCTAATTTATAAAACTTTCTATGTAGTAAGATAATATAAAATTATTAATATACGTAAATATTGTAATTTGCATGTTTATACGAAAATTTACAAATGTGCATTGTAATAATTTCAATATGTTGACAAATTTAAAACTGCACAAAATATATTCTATCCATAAACATGGATGAGAAATGAAAATTATACAATGTTAATCCAGGAATAATTATATTTATTGTTATTACTGTTACTTAACTACTGACAAATAACTAACAAGTAAATACGTGCTTAACTGCAATTGCATATATTTGAACAACTATGAAACCTTCAAGGATTCAACTTTGCAATCAACTTCTCAACAAGGTGTAAAATTTACCATTCACTCCGACAAAGAACTACAGTCTGAAACGTCAATTATCAGCTTTGCAACACTGTGTAAATACATATCTGAAGAGACATAACAAGAATACTGCTAAAAAAATAACAAAGTAGTCACTGCCCATCAGCAGGATACCTAAATTGCGTGCAAGTCGACAATTTGTTTCAGCTCCATTAAATCGTGTACCAGTTGAAGAACAATTCAGGTGTAGCGACCCACTAAGTGAGCACAGTAACTGAACAACGCTAGCAAAGTAAGACAAACTAAATGATAAAACAAAAGCAACAACTGAGCTTGTGCAAGAAAAACAAACTTACCATTCACTCCGACTGGGACTACTCTTGGAAATGCCAGTTATCAACTTTCAGCGCTGTTTAAGACCTATAAAATTGTTTCCTTTGCAACTCCATTAGAAAAAATTGTTGTTAAATTTCTGCTTATGCTGGAACTTGCTATTGTGGCCAAGGCCAAATCCTATTGTTTGAATAAAGCCGGGAAGAGAATCTTGATGTATTTGTAGTTTGTTTGTTGGTCGTCACTCAATCAAAAAAATGTCAGAAAAGTGTCAAAAATCTTGTTCCGGTGGAGTCGGTAGTGTGCTTCCTGCAATGATATGGAATGGCATAAGTAAAAGCCTAAAATCTTTATCGTTGAAACATTTAAAAAAAAAAAAGAAAATTTGAATTCTAAGCTTTATTTTTGAAATCTCACAGATCTGTTCTCAATCTAATCAATCTGTCTGTCATTTCTCTATATTTGTTAGTAAGTCTTTTTTTGTAATTTAATGTTTTTTCCCCTTTGATATATTTTCTTTGCTGTATTTAAAGCAAACACGATGTAGATAGTAAGCTAAATTAGCTATGCTATTATAAGTGTTTTTTGTCCTGCATTTATCTGTAATAGTTAAGCATTATTGTTGTAATTTTTTTAAATCTTTCTGTATTAATAAAGTATGAGTTATTGTTGAAAACATCATACTAGAAGTCAGAAACTATATGGAGAAAATTGTAAAAAGAGCATGTTAATGTCAAACACCTCGTTCAACCTTGACGTTTTAATATCATTTGACAAGCAGGGCTCGACACCAACGGTAGCCAACTAGCCACAGACTAGTAGAAATTCTTTTTTGGCTAGTTGATTTTCTATTTCCACTAGCCAGTTGGGCCAGTAAACAAAGTGCAAGTTCCTGTGTTTATCAAGGAAGACATCTCAGAATTTTAACGAATGGCTAGTAAAAGAAAATGTTTGGCTAGTAACATCAAAGTTGTCACTAGCCATTAGACTACCAAGTTAAAACATTAGTATCGAGCACTGTCAAGTGTCACCAAGATCACTTGACTCGATATCCGCCGTGTGGTTGGTTCATCCAAGTGTGCACATCACACTGTATTTTGCGTAGCTTGATTGAGAATTTTTCAATGTATTTAAAATTCCTCGCTCAATTCTAGAGCCTCGCGTCATTTGACTGGCTCTTTGGCAATTATTGTTTTTGATGCATGTTTCTTAAATATAACAGAATGTTTTTATCACTATAGCTGGGAATATTTTCTGGGTTGTGATTGGCTCTTGTTACTTTTTGTGCTTTGCGATTGGCTGATCAAGAATGTTCATTTACATTTTTAAAAGAGTAGTTTTTAAGTCGATAATCAGTTACTATTTGATTTCAAAACGGATAAAATTTAGTGGAGAAATTGCATTGTTACAGCATTGGGGTCCTGTTAATCTGATAGGAATGTTTTCAGGCTTCTCTCTAGCATCAGTGGTGCACTTCAGTAACACATCAACATAACTTTGATAGATTTAATACTTGTTCTTTTTAATAGGGTATAGAGGACTACATGGGTGATATGGACTTTAAAATGGCTGGTACCAAGGAAGGATTCACTTCTCTGCAGGTAATGCTTTTTTAATCTTAAAAACTTGGTATTTGAGATTTTCAAAATGTGTACAACGCACAAACATGTTTTGGTTTAGCAAGAGTTGGTTCAAGAAGATGATGTTTCGAGTGTTTCTGTGAATTGAACTAAATTAAACACATGATTTACATAACTCAAGGTTATAATGTGTTGATCATATGCTATGACCTGTCGTTTGAAGTGTTACCCGAACAAACCAAACTTAATGTGTAATTTAGGCAACTCAAAGGTTGAAATATTTTAAATGTTGTTGTAAGTAGTGTAAGGGGCTGACATTTGAACTTAACGCAACGTGTAATTTAGACAACTCAATTTTTTTGTTATCTAAAACGGCATAATTTACCAACCAACCCCCCATTTGTGTCGGTTACTTTTTCACTTTTGCTGCCTATTTCAAATTGTGTGGATAACCCTGGACATCTCGTTTCAGAGACGCGAATAACAGTTGTTTCCTAGATAATCTTAGTTAAAGAACATTTTTCAGCCATTTGTTGTTATGTTTACTTGCAATTATTTTGTGTTGAGGTTATACGGTTTCTGATTAAACAACGGTTAGGTAACTAAGAGTCTGTTTAGTACTTTTACTATCGTAAATATTGTAATAGAAAAATTGTCAAAAAGATGATGTTTCTTATTAGGTTTAAACTCTGTCAGTTATGAACTGGAAGTACTATACAATAAATCGCACAATTCCAGTTCATTAAAGTCTGTTATATTCTCTTGTTTATTAGGCTGATTTTAAAATCCCAGGGTTACCTCTTAAGATTGTAGAAGAAGCGATACACAGGTGCACAGGTTGGTATGGCAGCGTTGTAAAATGACTCCTGGACTTTTGAAAGTTTCTTTCAAGGACCGCAAATATTCCTGAAGAAACAAATTATTTTTCTGTTCTCCTGGAAAACTCCGGGAAAACAGATCATAATTTTCTCGTACTTCTGGAAAACTCCCGGAAAAAAACTGATAATTCCCCTGTACTCCTAATATCCCTAAAAACAGTTTTTAAAACAAACCAAAAATCTTACCAGTATCTGACTCATGGTTGTACTTTTTCTACTTTATGTTGACTCAATTTCTATTACTCCTGGGAAACTCCCGGAAAAACAGATGATATCCCTGTACTCCTGGAACAATAGAGTTTCTTTTACTCCTTGAAACCTTCTGGAAAACTCCTATAAAAACAGATAATTTCTTTTACTCTTGCAAAACTCTTGTAAACAGATAATTTTCTTTTACTCCTGGAAAACGTCTGGAAAACTCCTGGAAAAACAGATAATTTTCTTTTACCCCAGAAAAACTCCTGGAAAAATAGATATTTCCTTTTACTCCAGAAAAACACCTGGAAAAACCGATAATTTCCCTGTATTCATGGATTGCTCATGGAAAAATAGACAATTTTTCTTTTAAACCGGCAAAACTCCTGCAAAAACATAATTTCCCTGTACTCCTAAAAAACACTTTTTAAAACGAACCAAAAACTTCAGAAGTATCTTATTTATGTTTTTACTTTTTGTATTTTATGTAGACTCAATTTCAGTTGCTGCTATTGTGAAAGAAGTTTCTTGATATCTTTTTGTTTTTGTCGAGAAAGAGTTTGGGTTTGTTTCCTTGAAATAATTATATATTCCCTATCCTGGAGAAACCCTGGAAAACTCCTGGAATTGTGCACATTATCATCAGTTAGTGAGCACCGTGGCTAATGTCGAGACATCATAACATGTACAAGCCAAGGATAAAATTTTAGTTAATTTTTTGTACTACGAATTTTTTGTAATATATTAATATTTTCTTGTGGGACTTGTCTCTTAAATCACTTAAACATATAATTTTTGTGTCTTGATCTCGGGCTGGGTAAAAATCATGCCATTGAACTTTAGTTTTTTTTCGTGTTTGACACAGAGGACAGACTGAAAGTGTTGGATATCATGGATTCTGCTATTTATGAGCCCAGAAAGCGGATGCGAGATAATATGCCAGTTATTGGTAGGTGGTTCGGCTAAAAGTTCAGTTCAAAATAATTGGAAGTAAGTCAGTGTCAAAACTGGTTGTCTATAGCATTTGAGACGAGTATCTTTGTATTTTAATTGCTAGCCACTATTTGGTAAAAAATATTATTAACGAAACTTATGATTACTGAATACTTTATTTTGCTTGACAAAACTCAAAATTCAATAAACCTATATACCACTAAAAAACGCAAAAACTCTTCTAGTTTCATATATCTCCCAACTACTTTACAAAGTTTTTAGTTGTAAGGAAATATTGTTACACGCTCACGGGGTCAAAAGTTACTCAGATGTCACTTTCCACTGTCATTTTTCACCTTGATGGCATCGGCAAAGTGCGTAAACCGAGTTTCCTTTTTCACTCTGAGGAGGCAGCGTGGCTCAGTGGTTAGAGTCGGGGAGTTGAATGCAGAGTACCCGGGTTCTAATCCCCGACAGGTGTGCTTATTATATAGGTGTGCTTATAATATAGGTGTGCTTATAATATAGGTGTGCTTATAATATAGGTGTGCTTATAATATAGGTGTGCTTGTAATATAGGTGTGCTTGTAATATAGGTGTGCTTGTAATATAGGTGTGCTTATAATATAGGTGTGCTTATAATATAGGTATCTTGTAATATAGGTGTCTTGTAATATAGGTGTGCTTGTAATATAGGTGTGCTTGTAATATAGGTGTGCTTATAATATAGGTGTGCTTGTAATATAGGTGTGCTTATAATATAGGTGTGCTTGTAATATAGGTGTGCTTATATAGGTGTTTCAGGCACCTATGTATTTTGTTTGGCCTCTTTTTAAGCCGTGTGCAAGAGTTCAAGTGTTTCCCTGAAAAGAAGGTGATTAAGCAGTCTGAATTATTGATTATTAGAGATATGATGGAAGCAGGTGGCCAGTTCAATACATTCCAATGTACAACTATTGTGCTCAACAATTAAGGCTATTGTTCTTTGCCATTCCCGTGGCCGTTGTCGTTTCGTTCCTTTAGCTCCTCCAACTAGTATTGTTAGTTCAGATAGTTTGATTACAACTATAATAATATTTATACCTAATTTTTATCAGACACAGTGAACGTCCCTGCTATGAAACGAGGGAAGCTAATTGGCGCAGGTGGATACGTTATAAGGGGATTGCAAGAAGAAACAGGTTCTTTCAAACATAAAGCCAAGTTCAAACGCGTCGAGTATCACATGTGCTGAATCTAATGCTAATGAGAAAATTATTTCGTTCTACCTCATTTTCAATAGATTCTGCACATGCGAAGGTCGACGTTTGAAATAGGCCTAAAAGAAATTTTTGTCTTGTTTTGTTGTTTTGAGTGTTGTGCTTATACTAATGGTAATTGTAAGCATTATTGTGTGTAGAATATTTACAAGTTACCCAACTTGTCTCATGCAGTTTTACAAAAAAGAACCTGGTATGTTATGTCCGTCTTGATTGCCCTGTCCTCCACTGTCCAACAATGTTTGGTATAAACGTAATAACGGTCTAACACTTATCCTGCATTCTGATTGGCTACTCTACTAGAGGTCTATTTGTGATAGCCTACTATTTGAGAAAAGATGGCGGATTGAAAAACTAATGAGCCCCGTTTTGAGGGTTTTATCGATAAATTAATTTTACATCCTTTTTTGACCGATTAGGTTTATACTAAAACAATTAGACTTCTTAGCCTCATGGACTACGAGTTTGAATGGCCCATTCGTCCCAGAGATTCAATTGTTAATTTTTCCTGACCCTGGGGTCATATTAACAGCTTGCAGTTGACTTTCTTTGCTCATCCCAATCAATTATACTTTTCATTTTTAATGTTTGAATTTCTTGTCTCACGTCTTGACAAATATAATAGAATAGTTCATTCCTCTTTGCAGTTTTCGCTTAGCTCTTGTTAGGAAATGTAAGTTGGCCCAAAACAGAATTAAATAGATTTCTGGTCACGATGAGCGAAATAGAATACATTTTTTCATTTTATGTCCTTGTATTTACTCAAAGTAATTGAAACTGTTATTTCAAACATATTCCATTATATTTGATGAAGAAGTTTTGTCACTAGGAAAAGTGTTGTTTGACCGAACATTCCAAGGACATGTTTCCACACTTTGCTTCATTTTTTAGTAGAAGTGATGGTAGTCAGTAAAACTTTTGAATTTAAGGAAATTACTAGCTGGCCCATTCAAGTTTGTGTCGTTTGAGTAGCATAGAACCTTTTCTACCTGTTCAAGAACTATTTTGATAATCCTTCTTAAATAACATCTTAACAATTATACATATTAATGTTTACGAGAAGTATAGTTTTGACGTTTTGCAGATCAATTTTAACTGTTTTCAGACATGTTAATTTTTTGTAGGGAATCTCAGTGAGTACATGTACTATAAATGTATCACAGCATGGTTGGTTTCTAGGTCGGATTTTCGGTTTAGAGTACCCAAAAATTTCCCTTTCGTTTGCCACTGTACAACTCTTAATTTAATTGTATTCTCGTGCCAATCATGAAAGAATATCTCTATTTACTATGTTATAAAAAAGTTCTGAACATCCATCAAAGTGTTTAAACTTTCCCACCCTCTCTTTCTCCCCATCTCCTTTCAGCTTTTGTGATATAGCTGCCCTAGAGATTTCCATCATTATTATTATGATTGTTATCATTACTCGGGCTTCCTGTGGAACCCGAGTTATAATTTGGGCTTCGTTAGTTTTTTTCGTCTTGAGACGCAAAACGCAGTCTAGCAAGTAAAGCGCATGCGTTTACATAGTACAGCGCATGCGTAACTAAGGCTAGGTTAGCTTCAAAGCACATGATTAAAACATGCGGCTGAATGATGACTC